>MNCI01033989.1:59240-74380 GCA_015680685.1 Gnetum montanum | reverse complement strand
GTTGTACTGAGTGTATTTAACTAACGGGGTTGAAGGTTGGGAAAGATATTAATTAACTAGAAAAGCATTTAAACATTCAACAATAATTAATTACTATTTAGCTTAATCTGTATGTTGCAAGGTTTATCATAAAGTTCATCTTTATTGTCATACAAAAATGTATGCTCAGGTACAAATTGCTTGAATAAAGATCCGTTCACTCTATGACTCCTACTACGGGCACACAGAAATTATTCTATCTCTGGAATGGTAAAACTGCAAGAGTTTGGCTAAGGGTTTAACTCTAACTATTTGGAACTAAGGGTGCCACCTCTTATTTATAGAAGATTAGGTAGAACGTGATATCGTGGCTCATCATACCCCCATGACTGAATGAAAACTCGTCCTCGAGTTCCTTACAAAATATTGGGAAGGTATGGGATTATTGACTTGAATGACAACTAATGGTGAATGGGATGACGTGTGAACGGATCAATCATTACAAAACATGACAATATTAGTGTTCATGACTACAAGAGTGAACACTATACACAATTGATGTCCAACCTTATTTGACAGCTGAGGGAGAAGAGAGAGAGAGAAAAGAAGAAGACGTGTTGCTGCTGACGCCAAGATTATGCCTTTCGTTGTCCATCCATAACCGCGCCATCAATCTTGCTCCTTGCACAACTATTTTAGCACTAGTCCATCCTAAGTGTTTCCTCCAGATCAAGTTCATTGTTATATGATTGCCATCTGCACACACAACACAGTCACATATGAGCAAGGATAAGTAAATCATAATATAGTTGATACCTTGCCTCAGTGTAAGGTCCATTGGCTAAATTGTGATATGGCTAATATGGATTCTAGAGATATAACACTAGTGACTACCCAAGGTGTAGGGGTTAGGAGAAAATTGAAAAAATTGGACCAAGACCCCCATGACTAAGAGCGATCCTCTGGTAGCAATAGAATGGAAATTATAAGGAATAAGAAAGATGGAGAAAAAGAAACAACAACAATGCTGATAAAATGGATGTCAGAGGTGGAAATGAATAAAACAAATGTTCATTGCAGAAATGTTTAAGGGAAAGAAGTTAATTGATGCACCAAATAGGAATGCCAGTGGCTCCTCCCCAAAGCAGGCTCATGCCCTTTATGCTCTGACAAACACACATTCAAAGAGTCTGTAGGCTCTAGAAATGTCATTCAGAAGCAAGAGTTAAAGTCTTAACCACAAGAATTTACCAAAAAGAAAATAATGCATCAAGCAAAATATAGACTACTGATACAACTGGCAATGAGGTGAAAAATGGAGTAAGAATGATGGGAAGAAAAGAATCGAATGGATTCCCAAGAACAAGGTGGTGTATAGCCCCTTGTGTATTTATGGTTAATGTGACTTAGTAGATCTCGTTCCAAATCTAGCCTCAAACAATCCACATCCAGTGACTTCACATTAATACACTTGGCCAATCCATCCACTTGAAGTAACAAGAATGCTTCTGCCAAAGAGTCACCACCATTCCGAGGAATGAGAAAGCAAAAAGTAGGAAGTGAGAAAGGGCCTTAGTTAGAGGGAACATGTTTGTTTAGTTTCATAACCAGTGCTTGTAGCCCAGATGATTATTTTGTCTAAGGGGTGTGCTTTGAATTCTCACTTCTATTTGTTTTGGCTTCTTTTTTTTTTGCGTGAGAACCACACCATGCAAAGACTTATTATTTTTATTAGCTCAACTTCCCGATAATGGAGCAACATCGGAATGGTAAGGAAAACTCAAGAAGAAAACATCCAAGCACCCAAGAGAATGGCCAACACAAATGCATCAAATCCCCTTGAAGTCACATGCTTTTCAGACCTTGAGTTCGTCCTCATTTTGAGAAATGCCCAATAACCAATTCATTAATAGTTTTATTATGAAGAAAGGGACCGTACAATTCCAAGCCAAGAGGGATCATAGAAATTTATGAATGCATGGATGATGATTAGCCGCGATATCGTGTCCACCCCCGTGATATCGCATACGTGATATTGCGGCCCGCCTTAACATCTATAAATAAGAGACAGCTTTCCCTTGTTTACACATATAGACTTAGACCCTTAGCCAAACTATAGCAGTTTTACCATTCTAGAGCTAGAATAATTTCCATGTGCCCGTAGTAGGAGACTTAAAGTGAACGAAGCTTTATTCAAGCAAATTGTACCTAAGCACACATTTGTGTACGGCAATAAAGAAGAACTTTCTGATAAACCTTGCAGCATATGGACTAAGCTAAATAGGAATTAATTATTGTTAAATGTTTAAATGCTTTCCTAGATAATTAATCTCTCTCAAATCTTGACTCTCCTAGTTAAGTGCATTCAGTACGACTGCTTCGAGCACGTGTGTAATGCTTGGTAACCCAGTAACGAATAGCGTTTGGTAATCCCAGTAGCATTGCACTGGTTCAGGGTGTGTGCGGCAACTGGAAACAGATACTGGTGCTAGGACAATTAGAACTTAGTTAGTGAATAGTTAGTGAAAGTATCCATTTAGTTCTCTTCACCTTTCCTCATTAGCATAAGACATTAAAAAGATAAAAGACATAAAAATCATATACCTCAAGCTTACTTAACCATACAATCGTGACAATACAAGTAAGTATGGGAAGATAATGATTGATTAACCTTAAGTGTTCCACTAAGGCGCATAAGCACTTAGTCCTTGGAGTTTGACCGGATCGCGCGTGAGATGCTCATATTTGTATGGTTGAGTGTAGGGGTACCTTGCCACTCATCAAATGACGTGGACTCATTTCCTGTTATATCAAAAAAACAATACCTTAGTATCAACATTATAACTCAAAGGTAAAAACCAAACATTAGTAATCAATAGAATACAGTTCATACCACCATCAGGAGCACTTATTAGGTGACGAACCTATCAACATAAACAACCACATAAAGAAATGAAAAAGTATGAACAATATTGCAAAAAAAAAAAAAATAAGAAAAGTTAAAGAAATTTGTAAAACAAAAAATTAAAAAGGAACTGAGGGCCTCAATTGATTAGTGGAGGTGGCCATCTCCCCCATGACTAAGTTGGAAGGAGGAGATCCGAAATAATGAGCAAGGTTGTCCCTTCTCAGAGGTATTATGTGCATTGATTGTTCTAGATTCATGGTAAGGGTTGGTCTGTTGCACATTGACTAACAATTTCTTATCAAGGTTTTTTTCTGACTTTTTAGGAACTTCCAACTTTCCCTAGTTGATGTTTTCCATATTAGTGTTTGGAAGTTGGCGACGAACTTTCTCAAGTGCATCTATGCTTTCGATTTAAGCACTAGTTATTCCCTCAATTAATTCCATGCACGTTAGTGGGTTGCTCTATTGATCAGCTATCAGCCACTAGGTGTCTCTCTGTCATGTGGCTATTGCATACAGGCACTTTTGTAGGTTAAGGTCTTATGCACACCGGTTGCATACAGGCAATGCTAAACTTTGCACAACCCATGATCTCTGCATGCAATTGCACCCTGTATCACTGTATGCGATGCATGGAACCTTCTTCTTCTCAATCTTTCCAGAACTGTTCTTCTTGGATATTTCCTGGGAAAGATCGTGGATTCCTAGGCGTGCATCTATAGTACTTAGCCATGCCCTTCCCATTATTATCAAGAAGTCCCCTTTACCATTGTTTACTTGTATCACTAGGAAATTAGCTAGGTACGACCACCCACACATAGTGGTAACGATGTCCTCCACCAGTCCCAACAGTGATGGACTAGTCAACCAACTCTAGTCGAATATTGCTCTTTCTTAATGAAGGAAAGTTCCAGGCTTTGTACATCTCTTGTGATATTAGGTTGACTTCGGAACCTAAGTCCAAAATAGCTTTACATGGTTCATTCCTAGCGACTTGGAGATAGATTAGAGGGCTTCCAGGATCAGAGAATTTCTTGGGAAGGTGGCCCACCTTAATCCAGTTAGTAACGACATGTGTTAACATAACCGTATGCGTTCAGCTCGATGTTTGGTTTGAAAGGAGCTCTGAAGCATTATTTGATGGGGAGGCGTTCAAAGGTTCAATCTCTTGTGGATGTAAGGGCTTGGTTGGACTATTGGTTCTAAAGAAAGGTCTTCTCTTCATATGGTTGTCAACACCAATAGCGGGTTGATTATTTACAACCCTTGTGGCATTGCATTGCTGCGGTTGAGTAGGGAGTTCCCCTTGCATTGCTGGAGTGGATGGTAATGGAGCTATTAGTGTGAAAGTTGCGGTTGGATTCAAAGGATGGTATGTTTGTGGGTTATCTCCCCTAGGAGAAGGTTTTCTAAAATACTCACGAGCTTGGTAGTGATGTTGTGGTGTAACGTGACTAACAGAGTCACATGGAGAGATTGGATGCTACACATAGTAGCCATATGGGTCTGGTTGCTTGTAGGGGTATTACACATGTGGTGGTGGCATCCCCCATGACTATGGGTATTGCCACTATTGATGTTGCTCAACGGGTTGTGATGGAGTTCCACTTGGATAATATGTTGAAGGTTGGTGGAACTACCTTGGGTTACCTTGGGGATAAGGTAACCGTCGGGGTGCTTGCCGTTTATTAAATCGTGGGTTGATTGCATACACCCCAGACTCTTGTAGATGTGAGATTAATGGGCAACATCCCTTAGGATGGTTGTATTGGCATATCTCACATCCACCATCATTGTTCTTGTCTGAACCCACAACCTCTTCGGTGATGGCCATTTTGCCCTTACCCTTGTTACGTGCATTGTCCACTTCTCTCTTTTTCTTTTTGTCATGGTCACTACCTCGCTCCCTAGAGTCCTCTACAATTTTAAGAATAGTTTCAAACCTACTATCTAGGGAGTCCCACATTTGGTCTACCTTTGCCGATACTTCAGTTGTTAACTTTTGAAGTGGCAAAGTTTTCCTATTCACCATCTCTTCAAGTGGTGACTCTTCCTCCTCCTCATAGAATCTCACTCCCCTTTTGCTGAGGGAAGGATCTCGGTTGTACTCTTCCACACTTTCTCTCTTCCGTAGCTCACCTTCTTCTTTGGCTACTTGCTCTAGCAATCTATGGATTTGATGAGACCTAAGCTCCAATAACCTTCCTTGGGCATACGTCCTAAGGGTTCTTCTTGTTTCATACCTAAGTCCATCCACGAGATGGTGTAGTTGATCCTGTTGCGAATAACCATGGCTAGGGCAATGATGTAACAATGCGTAATAGCGGTCCATGGCAGCATCCAAGGGTTCATGATTTCCTTGCTTCCATCCTTGGATTTGCTTTAGTAGGTTAGACACTCGGGAGTACATTTGGTACTTATCATTAAACAGTTCTAACATTATACTCCGCCTCCGAATGGATTTCGGTTCTAAGGATCGGTACCAGCTTTCAGCTTCTTTCACTAGTGTCCTTGAGAATAGCTTCAGTTTTTGCCATTCATTTTCTATGTTTTGCAAGGCACATACATCGTGGAATGCTTGTAAATGGTTTTGAGGATCAATGTTGTATCCCCCTTCAAATCATGGGATGTTGTTCATGTCTAACCTCTTGATCCTACTATCCTTTTGGTGCCTTGTGGGAACTCTTACGCCTCCATTATATTTAGCATGCTTCTAGTTGTGAGTAGGGGTTCTTTGTGATCATCTCGTTCATAGCGTGTATGGTGTCTACGCTGTTCCCTACTCTCCCTTCTTCTATGCCTTGATTCCTTAGAGCGCCCTCGTCCTCATTCTTGACTGTCTCGTTGATGTTTTTCACTCTGTTTTCCTTTATCCTCACGGTTGGTTTCCTTATGACTACGTCTGGACACTAAAGGAGAGGGTGAATGTGATGATGAAGGTGAAGAAGAAGGAGAACCATCGCCATGATGGTGTTTTCTACCTTCCCTTCGATGGTCTTGGCCACGATCGTGATCATGATCAGAACGTCTGCCCTTATCATGTGTTTGTGTTCCTTCTTTGAACACGTTGTGTTCATGGGTATCAAAACTAGGTTTGTGAATCGTGGAGTGGAGGTTCTGATACACCACCTACTAACCATCATTGGGAGGAGGAACATTGTTTTGTGGAGAACCTGTTGAAGCAGGTTCACCACCCTCAATTTCACTCAAGACATGCAGAGCGTTATGGGGCCATTTACCCTTTGAGGATGTATGGTATCTCTCCTGTTGCAAGTCCCTTTGATGTTGTGCTTCTGTGGGATGGTAGTCCCTTGTATCATGATCACATGCAACATATTCTGCATACAAAAGCGGCATGTATATTCATGAGAGAGCACGAACGAGCATGTTGGGGACTGATCAGTCTGGAGGCAACACTATGTTACCCTCCAAGTCTCTCCAACACAATGGTTCATCTTGGTGGAGAATAAAGGTGAAATCAGGTACATGCTCATCGTGATAAGTATATACCACACAAAATTTTTGAGGAATTGGCGGATCTTGATTACGTGTATTATGCCACCGACTGTCTCTTGTGTTAGTCCTAGGCGGTGAAGTGCGCTTATGTGAAGAAGAAGACATTTTATCTTGTTCAGTGTGCGATTTATCGTTGTCTTATCTTTCCTTGATTAACCCTAAGTGTTTGTTCTAGCATCCCAACAATATGAATGATTTCCTATGTTCTACGTAGCGCACAAACAACTAAGTACTCAGCAACAGTGCCAATGATGAGTGGCGAGGTACCCCTACACTCAACCATACAAATACAAGCGTTTCATGCACGATCCAATCGAACTCCAAGGACTAAGTGCTTACGCATCTTAATGGAACACTCAAGGTTAATCAATCGTTGTCCTCCCAAACTTACTTGTATTGTCACGGTTGTATGGTTAAGTAAGCTTGAGGTATGTGATTTTTATAACTTTTATCTTTTTGATGTCTTATGCTAATAAGGGGAAGGGAAAGAGAACTAAGTGACTAACTTACATTAACTATTCATTAACTAAGTTCTAATTATTCCTAACACCAGTATCCATTCCCACTTGTTGTACACATCATGAACTAGTGCAACGCTGCTAGGATTACCAAACGCTAATCATTACTGGGTTACCAAGTGCTACACGCATGCTTGAAGCAATCGTACTCAGTGTATTTAACTAAGGGGGTTGAAGGTTGAGAAAGATATTAATTAACTAGAAAAGCATGTAAACATTCAACAATAATTAATTACTATTTAGCTTAATCTGTATGCTGCAAGGTTTATCATAAAGTTCATTCTTATTGTCGTACACAAATGTGTGCTTAGGTACAAATTACTTAGATAAAGATCCGTTCACTCTATGACTCCTACTACGGGCACACAGAAATTATTCTATCTCTAGAATGGTAAAACTGCAAGAGTTTGGCTAAGGGTCTAACTCTAACTATCTGGAACTGAAGGTGTCGCCTCTTATTTATAGAAGATGAGGCAGGACATGATATCACGGCTCATCAATATCGATATCTTGCAACACAGGAAATTCAACCTCATTATTACTATTAGCGAAGGAGATATGCAATGCCACACCATTATCTCTTCATGAATAAATGTTTGCAAGGAGCTTTACCTATTAAAGTAGAATTATTTCATGATAAATGTGATCATTGTCATGTAGAGAGAGAATATTTGGATCATGCATTGTTTCATTGCCTACATGCTCAAAACTTCTAGCATCATTTTCACTCTATATGTGGACTTTCAATCTTTGTCATAGCCAAATTAAATTTTGCTCTTATTAAATAGCCCTTACCTTCAAAAGTACAAAACATTGTAAGATCAAAGCTTTGCTCCCTAGTGTTCATTTCATGCTTGGAGAAACTTGCATTTATCTACTACCTATTGTGGACATTTTGATTTGAGTGGAGATATGTGATGAGCTAGTTGGATAATTGTTAATTTTCCATCCTTTTCTATTGTTTGGTGCTTCCTTCTTTCTACGTGTTGGCTATGTTTTCATGTTGTTGTAGCTAGTACAAATTTATAATTTTTGCTAGCTATGAGGGGGGCGGGGGTGTCGGACCCCAAAAAATAAATTTAATTAATAGAGAAAAAAGAAAATAGTACAAGAAATTAGGACACGCTCACCTCAAAAGAGGAGAAACTACAAGAAATTAGGAAAAATGAGAGAGAAAAAGTTCAAGAGCTCAACTACAACATTAGCTGTTGAACAATGTCTCCTTGAATAGACAAGGAGAGAATATTAGTAGGAGAATCACGTTGAAAAACCACATTACAACGAAATTTCCAGATAGCATGGAGAATAAGGGAACGAAGGCAACACCAGATATAAATCAAAGAGCCTTGAAGATGCGGAGTGTCCCCAAAAAGAACCTCATCCAAGCTTGGTTGAAAACCCTGTAAAAACCTGCCACACCAAATCCAAGAGCTATGAGCAAGGGGACAAGAAAAAAAACAGTGAGTAAATGCATCTTCCCTGTGACAAATAGGACATCGCGGGTCAGGAACCCCCAGATGAGAGCGCCGAACACCCACAGGAAGACCTTGGTGAATCAGATACCACAGAAAATGTTGAATCTTTGAAGAAGTAGGAGTAGTCCAAATAGTCTGAATACGTTGCTTCCAAACCTGCACATTAAGATTAACTTGCCAAAGATGGTTGAATCTAGGCCAAATATTAGTAGTGGAATTAATAAGAGAGTAAACAATCTTAGAATGATAGGGAAAAACTTGATGACCAGAAATCCAAGAAAGATCTAAAAAACCACCAAGGGAGTCTTGAATAACAACACTTTTGTTCAAGCTATCCAAAATCGTACAAAAGGTAGACTTTTGAGCAGCATTAATACCGTAAATAAGGTGACATTCAGTCCAAGTAATCCAACGATTATGAATGCGAAGAGAGGAGAGGGAGGAGATGCCAAGCTTATCCCAAGTGCTACATAGACGAGGACGCTTAATGGCCCAAGGTTCATTGTGAATGGGAATCCACCAAGGAGAAAGCTTATCAAGTGTAGAGGAAGAAATAGTGATAGTGTTAAAGTTCCAAAACTGACTGATATAACACCATGCCTTCCAAATGTGTTTGATGACAACAGAACCAGAAATGGTAATACCAGTGGGAAAAAGAATCCAGTTAAGGAAATGAGTATTATTCCAATAATTACTACCTTTGGGCTTCCCAAGCTGTATGCGTTTAAGGAAAAGAAGCTTCCAAGGTTCAGAGCCAGATAAGCATTTGGCCATCCATTTGGCACATAACACAATGCCCTGTTTGTAGCAATTAATGAGGCCCAAACCGCCGTCCTCTTTATGAGAAGTACAGACGTTCCAAGCAACCCGACAAAATCCTTTCTTAGTATGGCTGCTGTTCCAAAGAAAGTGTTTGACTAGTTGATCAATGCGACGATAAGCAGAGATGCTAGGAGCCCAACAAGAAGAGTAATACACATGGGTAGCTTGGAGAATATGCTTGCAGACAATAAATTTACCAGCCATAGATAGCTTCTTTTCCTTCCACTTAATAAGCTTTTGTTCAAGTTTCTTCACAGTGACATCCCATAATGTTTTGGATGATCCGCCAAAAGAAAAGGGAATGCCAAGAAGCTTAAAAACTTGATCCTTTCCTAAAAATTGCCAAGACTTAGACAACGCCCAGGCTTGAACCTCTTTGTTGCAAAAGATAGAAGATTTGAACCAATTAATCTGAGAGCCAGAGAGTCTACAATATTGATCAATGCGATAAAAAAGACGATCAGCAATAAGAGCATCATTTTTTATCATAAAGAATGAGTCATCAGCAAAATGCATATTCAATAAGGAAGGAACATTATGATCAATGAAAATACCTTGAAGCAATTTTTGTTCCTTATCCTTATGAATAGCATGACACAAAAAGTCCGCAGCAAGAATGAAGAGGTAAGGAGCAAGAGGACAACCTTGCCTAACAGAGCGCTCAAGCTTGAAGCAATTAGTTAAGCCAGCGTTAGTAGCCACAAGGGCATCGGCATCGGCAAAAAGAGTCTCCACCATTTTAATAAAATTAATGTGAAAACCATATTTATGGAGGCAAGCAATAACAAATTTCCACTCAATTTTGTCATACGCTTTAGCATAATCAAGCTTAAGAAAAGCAATGTTTTGATTGGAGTCCTCGGCCCATTGCATACCTTCCCAAGTCGCAACAACATTATCAAGAATATACCTACCCTTAACAAAGCCTGTTTGCATTGAGATAGTCTTTAATTTCCTACGATTTATATTTTTTATTAATAGTTTGTTCCCTAGCCATTTAATTTAAAATTTTTTGTTATCTTCATCTATAGGAGTTGTTAAAATTGAAACTACATTGTTGGGGGAGGGGTGGGCGGAGGGTGTGGTGGGTGGGGGTTAGGGGGAGGAGGTGTTGGAACCTTGAAAGAATTCTAATATAGTTTAATTAGAACTTTATGACTAAGCATTGCCCACTAAAATCAAACCCATGACTTGGAACTTTTATACCAAGAGTCTTACCACTATGCTAACACCTCATTAAGTTTTTGGGGGTATTAAGATGTGGACAAATTAAAATCGTGTAAATCTCTTTAAAAATACCAAAGAGCTTGACTTTGTTGTTGCCGGGAGGGTTTTCATTTACAAAATCTGCAGGGCAAGGAGTCAAGGGCGAGTGTCCAAGTAGACCTACTTGCTTTGGAAATTGGTACTTCTTATCGGGCAGGGTTTGTTTGTCCAAATCCGTAAAAACATGGGCATTGCAATGGCGGCCACCGGGCGACAACACATACGTACGCCGTCGTGGGAAGCGGAAACGGGAATCATGTCCATTTGGATTTTCAACGGATTGAAACGAAACTCCGACTCGGAAATGAGACAACAACGCAGAGCATGCGGAAAAAATGAGCTCACAATTCAAAATACAGCATGGCTGCAGAAGCAACCAAGGCCGACCCAGTTGTCCATGTGAGAAGCTCCGACTGCGATCGATCATCAACCTTTATAACACAACACACGCCTCTTGGATCTGCTCACAACTTCAGACACAACTGCGAAGAAACAAGAATCGCGACAGAAACACAGACGATTGAGGGCAGCACTCGCCCTGTAAGAATGTCGCGGAGAGCGGAATTGTCTGCGATCCCGAGCCGAATCAGGCCTCACCGTGCCTGCGATGACCCCGGCTGGGCCGCCATTCGTTCTGTGGAGAGCCAGCGCAGACGGCAGCTGCGTTTGAACGATTTCACTCTGCTGAAACCCCTCGGCAAAGGCGATACGGGCACCGTTTTCCTGGCGCAGCTCAATCACATGAGGAGATGCTATTTTGCTGTGAAGATCATGAACAAGGACGCCGTTGCGCAGCGCAACAAGGGAGCTCGTTGTGCCACGGAACTGCGGATTCTGGAGGATCTGGATCACCCCTTCCTGCCCACGCTGTATGCGTCGTTCGAGAGCAATTCGCATTATTATCTGGTCATTGATTTCTGCTCCGGCGGAGATCTCCACTATGTTCGGCAGCTCCAGCCTAACAAGCGATTCTCTGAGGATGCCGCCAGGTTAGTTCATGCTGTTCTTCCTTGCCATGCTTGAGATCTATTTTTTTTTTTTTCAAATAAAGAATGATGGTTTCTATGAATCGTTTTTGCCTTTTTGATTTGGTATACTGAAGAATTTTGTTAGAAAATAGGGTGTCAGAAATTGCTGCGAGTGAACTTTGTCCCGTGTAGCTTATGGGCTTCAAAGTTCGAGCAGACGTCGTAAAATCCTGCAATTTAAGTTTCAAACACCCAATGATCAACATTAGTGAAGATTCATCCTGGTAAATTACAAGTTTGTTTGAACGAAGATTCGATTTTTCATCCCAATCTATTGAGGAGTTTTATCACATGGCGTTATTTTTTAGCTTTATTTCTTGTACTTCAATTTTTTTTTCAAAAGAAAAAAAAACAAAAATCATTGTTACGTTACAGGTCCCTTATAGTTTCAGTTCAGAGAACATTTATATTTTTAAATGAATAATTTTTAACATGCTGAATTTTGTCATGATGAATTTTTTATAGTGTTATTTACCGGGTCGGAAGGTTAGAAAAGCCACCAAAAATTTGGCGAGCCGGATCATGTCGTCTCAAAAATTTGATAAGTCACTTCAAAAACGAATATTTTTTTTAAAATATAGGCTATAATAAAAGTTGCCAGAATCAAGTTTGATAAATCACTTCAAAAACTGATATTTTTCTTAAATAAAGGTTATAATAAAAGTTGCCAGACTCAACTCGCGTCTGCCAGAATTGTGATGCGACAACTGATCGGTTCGAAAAACACCGATTTTTAAGGGCATTATTTTTATTAAAGTTTACCTCGTTTTCCTTTCGTTACCTAAATAATTATTCTCTCTACCATACAAAGCTGGCATTCTTGCATTCTCTTTTTTTTTATAACAGTTTAGAATTATCAGCGGCAATTCTTTTCGGAAAGCTAAAAAAAAATGGATGAAATAATATATTCCAAATGGTGCAAGGACTGATCATTCTACCGGTTGCATTTTGTCTGTTTCTGAAGTTCGATCCATGATTCCATGGTGACTTTGAAAGTTGCAATTGATGATTAAATAACAGATTCATCACCACTTGCAATTTGATGATTCATGTGATTTTACGATGCAGCTGGCTCTTACCCGCGTAGAAATTGTCCCAAATAACTCAGAAGTACAACTCAAACGGAGGGTACTTGCAAACTTTAGCATTCGAATCAACGACTTCGCCAACATTCTATCCATATTGCTGAATGCGGATTTGCCGTGCATGTTGTGGCTTACACAGGTTTTACGTGGCGGAGGTGGTGGTGGCGCTGGAATACCTGCACATGAAGGGCATAATCTACCGCGACCTGAAGCCGGAGAACGTGCTCATCCGCCACGACGGACACATCGTGCTCACAGACTTCGACCTGGCCATGATCGGGCACACGCAGCCAAAGCTGGAAACCTGGCCATCAGCAGGAACCCGACGAGAACATCCTGCAACAAACACACCCTCCTCCTCCTCCTCATCCTCCTCCTCATCCTCAACGTCTCCCTGCAAACCGTCCGACTCATTTACAGAGCCACGATTCCGAAACACACCAGCAACAGCACCAGCGTTGTTGCCACCGGACCGCCGAAGCAAAAACCCAGTCATGTCGTGCATCCCACCACTGCTGGGAAGCCTCAGCGGACGCCGCCTGCGGTGCGGGAAGACACAGAGACACTCCATATACGTAGTGGCGGAGCCGGCGGCGTCGAGATCAATGTCGTTCGTGGGAACTTTCGAGTATTTGGCCCCGGAAATCATCCGCAACGAAGGCCACGGCAGCGCCGTCGACTGGTGGACTCTCGGCATCTTTCTCTACGAACTCCTCTACGGCGCCACGCCGTTTGGGGACCCGGACCGCAACTCGGCCTCCATCATGGACAACGTTATAAATAAGCCGCTGCGGTTTCCGGACCAGCAGAAACCGGAGCTTTCTGGTGCTCCCATGGCCACGGCGGTGTCGGCTGAGGCGAAGGATCTGATTAAGCGATTGCTCGTGAAGGATCCGTCGGCGCGGCTCGGCTCTCTCCGAGGTAGCGCCGATGTGAAACGGCATCCGTTTTTCCGGCGCCTGCAGTGGCATCTCCTGCGCAACTGCAAGTGGCTGCGTCCGCCCCTGGTTCCGGCGTCCTCGTGCCTTTCCGGGTCGTCTTCGGCCCCCGCGGCCTCCGGTACCTGCCCCGGCAGCCCCGTCACGGCTTCGCCAACCGTAGAAGGTCATGCTCCTACGTACTCGCGTTCCTATTCTGGTTCCCACGCCTTTGAGCACTATTATTAGTTAGCCACCGACTTCCGAGGCGTGTTCTGGGAAGGAAATTCTCAGCGGGTTTTGCAGGGAGTAGCGTGTGATTTCCAAGTTTTTCTTTGCCCGCTTCATTTCCATATGAGCAGATCTTTATTTATATTTAGGGATCCCACACGCATACAGGGATGGTGGATAAGGAAATTGACACTGAAATTTTATTTCCGCCAAGGACTTATGTCAGTAATTTTGAAGATTCTGGTTGCTCGATCAGTTTCTCCAAAAGATGAAGAAACATCAATTTTCAACCAAGGTCTATACCGTGGTAGGATAATATCCTACCGCTGCTCAATCGAATCATTAATTCAGGGGAGTTTTGTTGCATGAATTTCAAACACTCCTGGATCAAATTATCAATTTTAAATGTCGTAATTGGTTTTCACTGTCGCTTTTGGTTTTCGCTTGCACATTGCTGTAAGCACATGTAATTGTGACATAAATTCCAAATGCAAACCAAACATGTGAGTTGAATCAATGTTTTTGAATGTTGTATTTACGTACTCCTGAAGCATGCACATTACTTCCTCGGATCCACTTGCTCCGTATTTGTTTAGTAACATATATAAACAAATGAACTTGCAAGCAATATAATTTTAATAACCTTGAGTTTTATGATTCTATTTAAAAACAACAAGAGATTTGTATTTGTCTTCAAATAAGGTTTAATTTACTATGCAACCTACATGTTTAATATCATGTAAAAATTAGTTAAAATTAAAAATAGTTTTGGGCTTGAATCATTTGACAAGCTACATTGATGTAGTGCCATTGAAGCATCGTTAAATGCATCAATGCATGGTTAGATGCATCAATGCAATGTCTAGTTTTGTCTACATAAATATGCATACCCATCGCATTTATGGTACATTAAGTAAGTAGTGTAGCCAAACTCTTGCAATTTCTTCTTGTCAAGAGTTAGAATATTTTCTAGGTACACATAGTATGTGATGAAGCACTATATAGTCGACGGCCCCATATACGCGGCCGCGTCGATGCAGCCCCATCGACGTAGCCTTCCTGCATCGACGCGGCCCCGTTGACATAGCCTTCCTGCATCAACGTGGCCCTGTTTACACAGCCGCCTATCTCGACCTATAAATAAGAGGGCCTTCCACCTCATTTAGGCATCTTTCTAGTAGTTGTAGCGAAGCCCTTGCATTTTGCTTTCGTAGAAGTTAGAATATTTTCCCAGTGCATGCCTGCAGTGTGATGCTTGTAATTGTACAACACCTTTATTCGAGTGTGACGTACTTGGACGCGCACATGACCGGAAATAAAGATCGAGATTACTTCATCATTGCAGCATTCACTTAGTTTAATTATTTAATTGTTATTGTTATTTATTGTTTTCTT
>MNCI01033989.1:30250-47612 GCA_015680685.1 Gnetum montanum | reverse complement strand
CGTACCTAGGATCTATGCTTGGTAATCCCAGTAGTAGTCATGCACGAGGTCCAAGATGTGTACAGATGATTAAGAAATGGATGCTCATCGCACTTAGGTTACCTTAGACTTCATTTCCTATTACTCATTAGTTTAATCAATATTATTTTCCATTGCCTCTAGGAGTAGCATTAATTTAGGATAACATCATATGCCTCACTCTGGACTAAACCATATGTGACAAAGCAAATACTAGTCCAGGTGGGAAGACAGCGAACTGCAATCAATGTGTAACTATCTAGATACCACAACTAGCCTGCCCGCAGAGTTCAACTGAATCGTGCGTGAATGTTCGTATTCATATGGTTGGGCATAGGGGTACCTCGCCGCTCATCAGTATGACTTCAAGGATTGTATGGTTCCTTATTTGAAGATCAATACACTTGAACATTTTGGTGTGCTAGTAATAAAGACGAAATCCTTCGAATTCCTTGCAGCACTTAAGACTAGTTAATGTATCCATTATGCACTTTATTACTTATGCCTTTGATATTCATGAACTTAGTTAATTAGTATCCTTAATAATCACACATAAGTATGACCACCTAGAATACACCATTAACGCTTGGTAATCCTATTAGTGTTATCACTTGATACACTTAGTAGCCTAACGCTTGGTAACCCAACAATGTTCATAACAAGTTTAGGATGTGCACAGAAGGTGGGCCCATATGCTTATGTTAGGATAGTTATATTAAGGAATTAGATAGTTAATTAGTAAATTTACAATTAATTATCTTTGTTTTCCACTTAGATCAAATACGATAAAATATAAAAATATAAATAACAATTATGTGCCTTGGCTTACACTTAACCATACACTTGCACTTACACAAGTGAAGCCAAGAAGACAATGATTATATTCCAAGTCACAATCTTTGCTTATTGTGCATTTAGGAGCTAAGCCCATGGAATTTGACCAGGTTGCTTATGCAATGCTTGTGATTTGTATGGTTAGGCATAGGGACTACTTGCTGCTTATCATTGGCGTCATTGCCATGGACTTAGTTAGCTAAGTACTTTACATAGGAAAGATAGTGAAAACATCTAACAATGCTTTAAAGGAAACTAACGCTAAACCATTAAGATAAATAATAATAACGAACACACACTATTTTTGAACAATCACTACTATAGCTTCTTTTCATAGGGAAGTTTCTCCACTACTATTTATAAGTAGATCCATACAAAGGTAAGAAGGCCAAAAGACACAAGTGCCCCAATAGTTCAAAGTTATCTATACTCATTCAAATTCTTACACTTCGGATTTCACCTTCATCCTACATTAGGATGAGCAACTACGATGGAGGAACATGGAAGGCAACATCATGTTACCTCTTGATTGATTTGTTCCCATGATGCTATTGAACAATCTCATCAAGTTGGACATTGTCATACTTATTGTAAAGTATGAGGTTCAAGACCATGCTTATTAGGATTATCATCCCATAGAGGCCTAAGGGAAGAAAGATCGACAAATGGAAGCTTGATATGAGGCTTCAAAAGATAAAAGGTTTCCTAAACACTTGTTCCTACAAATACACAAAGAAGGCAAGGACTTCTTTTTGGGTGCCTCCCAATACACAAATTCTCCTCATCTCTTTGATGGGGAGACTCTTAACCAACAATTGTAGTTAATTGTGGACAAGCTTGGTGATGGGAAGAATGGATTGCAAGATTAGTGGGCCTTAAAAGATGGTAACATAGCCATTCATCTAGAGTCAAGGATAATGACAAGAAACAAGAGAAAGATAAACATGGTGATCGGGGTAGAGACTGAAGAAGAGGAGGTAGTAAACATCGTTCTGGTGCTGATTCTCCTTCCTCTTTGCCTTCATCATCTTCCTCCTCTAACTCCTATAGGAGAAGTAGAGGTTGTGATGGTGGAAGAAGCAGTAGAGATCATGATGGAGATGAACAATGAGATAGGGATGATAATAGATCCTACTAGGACAATAGGGTCCAAGGGCATGAGTAGCATTAAGGGGATGGACATCATAGAGAATGAAGGTAGAACAAGACTCATCGTAGGCATCATGACCATGATAGGGGGCATAGAGACCATTATGACTACAATGAACCCTTGCTAGCTACTAGAAATATGTTGAATATTTAAGAGGTTGTTAGAACTCCTACCAGGCATTTGAAGGATAGCCACATTAAATGGCTAGATATGAACAATATCTCCAAGATTGAGGGGGGATACAATTCAGATCCATAAAATCAATTGCAAGCCTTTCATGATGCCTGTTCTTGGTAGAATGTGGAAAAAGAATGACATAAGCTGAAACTATTCCTAAAGACACTCATAAAGGAAGTAAAAAGTTGGTACTGATCCTTGGAACAAAATATATTTGCTGATGGAGTACGATGCTAGAGTTATTCAATGATAAATACCAAACGTACTCTAGAGTGTTTAGTCTAAGGAGGCAAATACAAGGGTGGAAACAAGGCACTCATGAGTCCTTGGATGTGGCCATGAGTAAGTACTACTCTTTTTTGCATTAATACCCAGGCCATGAATACTCTAAATAGGATCAGTGCCATATCATAGATGGACCTATAACTGAAATAAGGAGAACCCTTGGGGTCTATGCCCAAGGAGTATTTTCTTAGCTAAGGGTCCATTAGATTCAAAGCCTCATGGAGCAAGTGGCCAAAGAGGAAGGAGAGCTAAAAAATGGAAAAGTGTAGAAGAATACAACAAAGACCCCTCCATTCACAAAAGGAAGGTCTATTTCTATGAGAATGAGGAGGAGGCACCACTTGATGAAGTGGTGTAGAGGAAAACCTTGTCGATCTAGAAATCTATTACTATAATATTGGCTAAGGTTGATAAGATGTGGGACTCCTTAGATGAGAAGTTCCAAACTACTTTGAAGATTGCAAAGGAACATCAAGATCCAGGAGATAGTGGTCGTGAAAGAAGGAAGAAGAAGGATGCTAGACATGGGTATCATAAAAATAAGTATAAAGTTGCAGTAGTTGAGGATATTGCAGATTCAAAAATTAATGATGATATATATAACATATGCCAATACAAACATCCTAAGGGATGTTTCCCTACATTGTCCCACTTACAAGAATCTAGGATGTATGCTCTAGATTCTAGACTGATAAAATGACAAGCACCCATGTAATTTCCTTATCCACAAGGCAACTATCAGTAGCAATCACACAAACAAGCTTACTATTTGAGTGTTTGAGTGGAGCACCACCTCAACCTCAAGAGAAGTACGAATAGTGACAACATCCATAGTTGTGGGGGATGCCACCTCTAAGGTATTAGTACCCTTATCGCCAACTTGATCCCTATGGGAAGTACATTCAATAGCCAATCTCTCCATGTGACTCTTCTAGTCATGCTTCCTTTCCACATCACTACTACCCTCTAGTGTACTACAGAGCACCTTCTCTAAGAGGAAAGTTCCCATTTCCTTTCTATCCTTCGCAACACCCATCCACTCTTGCACCATCCTCATCAACTCCTCTGCCACCTACTCCATCCATGCAGAGTGAAATACTTGCCTAGCCATACAAAGAAATGCTACAAGGGTAGTAAACTTATAACTAGCTCCTTAGCCAAGTGGTTGGGAATCCAAGCCTCTCAAGAGGCCATTTTTTAGAATCAATAACCCCATGAAGCCCTCAAAAACACGTAGTTGTTAACCTTGCTATGTCAACCTCTAAAAGTTTCATCAAATAGCCTTTAAACCAAAGAACTTTCCAATTTCACACTATCATGTTAACCCATCTGGCCATAGATTGGATCAAGCCTAGTCATATTCCTAGCAAAAGATATAATCTTAGGATCCCTCTTATTTACTTACAGATCACCAGGAATGAACCCTATAAGGCTCTTTTGGATTTGTGTTTTGGAGTTGAATTACTTTAGCAAGAAATGTACAAAGCTTAGAACCTACCTCCACTAAAAAAGAGCAACATCAAATTGAAGCTAGCAAACCAATCCATCATTGTTCCTTTGGGATTGGTAGAAGACATAGTGACCACTATCTATGGATGGCTATATCCTATTGATTTCTTGGTGATCCATGTGGAGAATTACAAAGGGGACTTTCCTATCATCATGGGGAGAGCATGGCTGAGTACCATTGATGCCAAGATAGGTATTCAAGATCTTTCCTTGGATATTTCCAAGGAAAATGAATTTGAAAAGATCAAGAAGAAGAAAGTTTCATGCATCGCATATAGTGACACATGGGATCATTGCATGTAAAGGCTATGAACCATTAAAGACAAAACCCTTCAAGCATACAATCAGTGTGCAGAGATAACAAAAATTTAGAGGTACCTATACATAACACCCACTAAACATGAGGGTACCCAATGGTTGACCATTGATAATGAGGCTAGATCGACAATATGCATGAAACCAATTGAGAGCATCACAAGTTCATATATTGATAACATGGATAAGTTGGAGTAGATATATCACCAACTCTCTGATGAACAAAGGGAGATCAATTAGGAAGAGTTGGAGATCCCAAAAGCTTTCAAGCAAGAGCCCTTTGAGTTAAAGGCTCTATTGGTAGTAATGGAATATGATTTTTTAAATAATGGTAAGTTGGTTATTATCAATGTCACACTTGCTCTTGCACGGAAGAAGAAATTATTAGAAGTTGTGAAAAAATGGCCAATAGCCTTCACTTGGTCATATCATGAGTTAACATGAATTGACCCTAAGATATGTCAACATAGAAATTATATAGACTTCTCCATCAAACTAAAGAGGTAGCCACAACTTGAATCCAAAGCTCAAGCAAATCATCAAGAAGGAATTTAACAACTCCTTCAGAATCGATTCATCTACCCAATTGTTGATAGTGAGTGGATTAGCCCACTTGTTATTATGACAAAGGAGGGAAACTGGAGAGTCTGTATGAAATTTCAACTATTAAATATGGTTACTTAGAAAGATCATTTTTTATTGCCATTTGCAGACCAAGTGCTAAATATTATTATGGGGCATTGTTAGTATAATGATAAGTGACAAGGTACCCCTACACTCAACCATACAAATACGAGCATTACATGTGCGATTTGGTCAAACTCCACAGACTAAGTGCCTACATGCCTTATGGAACACTTAAGGTTAATCATTCGTTGTCTTCCCAGACTTACTTGTATTTGTCATGGTTGTATGGTTAAGAAAGTCTGAGGTATGTGATTTTTATGTCTTTTATGTTTTATCGCCTATGCTAATGAGGGAAAGGGGTGAAGAGACTAAGTAACTAACTTTAACTAACTAAGTTCTAATGCCTAGCAACCTTCTAGGATTACCAAACACTATTCGTTGTTGGGATTACCAAGCGTAACGCACGTGCTCGAATTGGTTGTACTGAATGCACTTAGGAGTGTTGAGCGTTGAGAGAGATTAATTAGGAAAGTAGTAAATAACATTAATTAAAGTCCTATTTAGCTTAGTCCATGCACTACAAGGTTTATCCAACAGTTCTTCTTTATTTCCGTACACAATTGTGCGTTCAAGTACAAAAGTGCTCGAATAAAGATCCATTTACTTTGGAGCTCCTACTGTGGGCACATGGAAATTATTCTATCTTTGGAGAGGTAAAACTACCAGATTTTTGCTAAGGATCTAGATCTAGATTGAGAAACAAGGGAGAGTTGCCTCTTATTTATAAATTTGGCGACGCAACGCGATATCGCGTACAATACATTGCGTATGCGATATCACGACCCATGCAATATCGCGTCCCATCATACCCCCATGACTGAATAAAAACTCATGCTTGAGTTCCTTACAAAAATATTGGGAAGGTATGGGATTATTGACTTGAATGGAACTAATGGTGAATGGGACAATATGTGAATGGATCATCATTACAAAACATGACAAAACTGGTGTTCACAACAACAAGGATGAATACTTTATACATTTGACATCAAGCCTTATTTGGCAGCTGAGAGAGAAGAGAGAAAAGAGAAGAAGTCTGCTGCTGCCAACACCAAGATTACGCCTTTCGTTGTCTATCTATAAGCGTGCCATCCATCTCGTTCCTTGCATAGCTGCTTTAGCACCGATCCATTCCAAGTGTTCCCTCTAGATCCAATCTGTTGTCGTATGATTGCCATCTGCACACACAACACAGTCTTTATATTAGCAAGGGTAAATGAATCACAATGCAGTTAATACCTTGCTTTGGTGAAAGGTCCATTGGCTGAGTTATGGTATGGCTGATATGGGTTTGGAGATATAATAGTGGTGGCTATCGAAGGTGTAGGGGTTAGGAGAAAATCAAAAACATTGGGTCAGGACCCCCATGACTAAGAGCGAACCTCCAGTAGCGATAGAATAGAGAGAGAAAAGGAAGAAGAAAGATGGAGAAAAAGAGACAACTGTAACATCGATGAAAGGGATGTCAAGATGGAAATGAACAAAATAGAGTGGATTGCAAAAATGTTAAGGGAAAAAAGTTAACTGGTGCACCAAATAGGAATGCCAGTGGATCCTCCCCAAAGCAGGCTCATGCCTTTAATGCCCTAACAATCCCACATTTAAAGAGTCCGTAGGCTCTAAGAATGTCAGTTGGAACAAGAGTTAAAGTCTTAACCACAAGAATTTACCAAAAAGAAAACAATGCATCCACTAAAATATGCACTACTGATATAACCGGCAATGAGGGGGTAAATGGAGAAAGAAGGATGAAAGGAAGGGAATGAAATGGAATCCCAAGAACAAGGTCATGTACAACCCCTTGTGTATTTCATGGTTAATGTGACTTAGCATATCCCATTCCAAATCCGGCCTTAACAAACCACATCCAGTGACTTCACATTAATACATTCGACTAACCCATCCTCTTGAAGTAACAAGAATGTCTCCACCAAAGAGTCACCAACATTCCGACGAAGCAAAAGATGAGATAGGAAGCGAGGAAGGGCGTTAGTTAGAGGGAACATTTTTATTTTGAGTTCCATAACCAGTGCTTGTAGCCCAAAGGATTATTTTTTCTACGGGGTGTGCTTTGAATTGTCACTATTTTTTTTATGTTTATATATGAGAACCACACCATGCAAAGATCTTATTATTTTTATTTGCTCAGCTTCCCGATGATGGAGCAATGTCGAAATGGTAAGAAAACTCAAAAAGAAAACATCCAAGCACCCAAGAGAATGGCCAACACAAATGCATCAAGTTCCCTTGAAGTCACACCCTTTTTAATCCTTGAGTCCTTCCTTAGTTTGAGAAATGCCCAGTCACCGATTCGTTGATAGTTCTTAATTAGAAAGGGACTGTACAGTTCCAAGCCAAGAGAGACCATAGAAAGTTTTGGATGTATGGATGAAGTGGACTCATTGCCTGTCATATCAAAAGAACCATACCTTAGTATCAACATCATAATCTTAAAGGTAAAAGCCAAACATTAACAATCAATAGAAATAGTTCATACCATCATTAATAGCACTTATTAAATGACAAACTTAATAAAATGGATAAGACAGACATATACACACAAATAAAAAAAAAAGTATAAACGATGTTGTAAAACAAAAAACAAGAAAATTTAAAGAAATTATAAAAAAAATGTGTAAAACAAAAATGTGTAAAAAAAAAACTTAAAAGAACTGAGGGCCTCGAATGATTGGCATAGGTAGCCATCTCCCCCATGACTGAATGGAAAGGGAGAGATCCGAAATAATGAATGCCTATTTAAATTTTTTAGAAGTGTCCAACTTCTCCCGATTGATGTTTTTAGGTTAAGTGTTGGAAGTTGGCGATGCTCATATTCCAATGTATCTATGCTTTCGTTGTGGGTGCAAGTTGTTCCCCCACTTCATTCCATGCATGTTGGTGGGATGCTCTCTTCATTAGCTGTCAACCACTGGGTGTTCTCTTGTTGTGTGGTTGCTACATATAGGCACCTTTGTATTTGAGTTTCTTGGGCATACTAGTTGCATGCAAGAGATGCTGAGCATTCCTCCATGTCATCACACTCTGAGTCATTGTATGTGATGCATGGAACTTTCTTCTTCTCAGTCTTTCCATAAATTTTTTGTTAGATATTTCCAAGGAAAGATCACAGATTCCTAGGCATGCATTTATGGTACTTAGCCATGCCCTCCCCATTATAATTGGAAAGTCCCCTTTATTACTATTGACTTCTATCACTAGGAAATTAGTTGGGTATGACCAACCTCACACAGGGGTAATGATGTCCTCCACCAATCCCAAGGGAATAGTGATGGACTGGTCAGCCAACTCTGGTTGAATATTGCTCTTCTTGAGTGGAGGTAGGTTCCAGGCTTTATACATTTCTCGAGAGATTAAGTTGACTCCAAAACCTGAGTCAAGAAGAGCTTTATGAGATTCATTCCTAGCGACTTGGAGATAAATTAGGGGGCTTCCAAGATCAGATAATTTCCTGGGAAGGTGGCCCACCTTGATCCAGTCAGTAACGGTATGTGTTAACATAACCGTGTGTGTTAAGCTCTGTTGTTGGTTTGAAGGGAGCTCTAAAGCCTTATTTGTTGGAGGAGTGTGTACAGACTCAACCACTTGTGGTTGTGAGATCTTGTTTGGGCTTTTGGTTTTGAAGAAAGGTCTTCTCTTTGTACGGTTGTCAGAACTAGCAGTGGGTTGAAGGTTTATAGCTCTCGTAGCATTATGTTGCTACAATTGAGTGGGGAGTTCCCCTTGCATTGTTGGTGCTCATGGTAGTGGAACTACCGGTGTAAGAGTGGTGGATGGATTCAGAGGATGGTATATATGTGGTGTGTCTCCTGGAGGAGAAGGAGTCCTAAAATACTCTTGAACTTAGTAGTGACGTTGTGGGGTTGCGTGACCCATAGAGTTACTTCGAGAAACTGGCTGCTACACATAATAGACATACGGGTTTGGTTGCCAGTAAGGCTATTATTTCCTAGGCGATGGCATCCCCCATGATTGTGGGCATTGCCACTACTAGTGTTGCCCGATTAGTTGTGGCGGAGTTCCACTTGGATAATATGTTAACGATTGGTGGAACTGCCTCAGGTTACCTTGGGGATAAGGTAACCTTCGGGGTGGTTGTCGTTTGTTAAGTCTTGGGTTGAGTGCATACACCCCAAACTCTTGTAGATGTGAGATTATTGGGCAACATCCCTTAGGATGGTCATATTGGCAGATCTCATACCCACCTTCATTGTCTGTGTCAGAATCCATAACCTCATTGGCGATAGTCATTTTTCCCTTACCCTTATCATGTGCATGGCTTGAATCTCTCCACTTTTTCTTATCATGGTCACTACTTCGTTCCTCCTTAGACTCCTCTATGATTTTTAGGACATTTTCAATTTTACTATCTAAGGAGCTCCATATTTCATCTACCTTAGTTGACACTTCCGTTGTTAACTTTTGAAGTGGAAAGGTTTTTCTATTCACCAACTCTTCAAGTGGTGACTCATCCTCTTCATCATAGAATCTTACTTCCCTCTTTTGAAGGGAAGGATCGTGGTTATACTCTTCCGCACTTTCTCTTTTCCATAGCTCCCCTTCTTCTTTAGCTACTTGCTCCAAAAATCTATGAATTTCATGGGATCTAAGTTCAGATAATCTCCCTTGGGCATATGTTCCAAGGGTTCTCCTGGTTTCATGTCTTAGCCCATCTACGTGGTGGCGTAGTTGATCCCGTTGTGTGTAACCATGGTCTGGGCAACAATGTAGGAATGCATAATATCGTCCCATGGCAACATCCAAGGGTTCGTGATTACCTTGCTTCCATCCTTGGATCTTCTTACACAAGTTGGACACTCTAGAGTACGTTTGGTATTTATCGTTAAAAAATTCTAGCATTGTACTCCACCTCCTAATGGTTTCCAGCTCTAAAGACCCATACCAACTTTCTGCATCTTTTATGAGTTTCCTAGGAAACAACTTTAACTTCTGTCACTCGTTTTCAATATTCTACAAGGCACAGGCATTGTGGAATGCCTGTAAGTGGTTCTGCGGATCAACGTTGTATCCCCCTTCGAATCGTGGGATATTATTCATGTCTAGTCTTTGGATCCGACTGTCTTTTTAGTGCCTTGTAGGTATTCTCATAGCCTTCGTAATGTCTAACATATTTCAGGTGGCAAGTAGGGGTTCATCATGATCATCTCTCTCATGACATCTATGATGCCTACGTGGTTCCCTACTTTCCCTTCTTTCATGCCTTGATTCTCTATAATGCCCTCGTCCTCGCTCTCGACTCTCTCGTCGAGGTCTCTCATTTTGCTTATCCTTACTCTTATCCTCACGGTTATGCTCTTTGTGATTGCATCCTAATGTGGAAGGAGAGGGTGAATGATGTGATAAAGGGGAAGAACAAGGGGAACCATTGCCATGACGATGTTTCTTACCTTCTCTTCAGTGGCTACGGCCTCGATCGTGATGACGATCAGATTTCCCGCCTTTGTCATGTGTTTGTGTTCCCTCATCAAACACTTGGTGTTCATGGGAATCAGAACCAGGGTTGTGTATCATGGAGTGTAGGTTCTGATACCCTACCTCCTCACTATCATTAGGAGGGGGAACATCATTTCATGGAGAACCTATTGAGATAGGTTCGCCACCCTTAATTTCTCTTATGATGGGTGAAGCATTATGGGGGCCCTTGCCCTTCAACGATGTGTGGTGACTCTCCTGTCATAAGCCCCGTTGATGTTGCACTTCTGTGAGATGGTAGTCCCTTGTGTCATAATCTTCTACAACGTATTTAGCATATAGCTACGTCATGTCTATCTGTGCAAGAGCATGAAGGAGCATGTTAGGGACTGCCCGATCTGGGGGTAACACTATGTTACCTTGCAAGTCTCGCCAACATAGTTGTTCATCCTAATGGAGGATAAAGGTAAAATTGGGTATATACTCATCGTGATGAGTATACACTACCCGATACTCTTGAGGAACTGGCAGATCTGGGTTACATGTGTTAGACCGTCGACTGTCTCTTGTGTGATCCCTAGGTGGTGAAGTGCTCTTATGAGAAGAAGAAGACATTGTTATCTTGTTGATGTGCTATTGACCGTTGTTTAAAATTTCTTCTAATTAACCCTAAGGGTTCGTTTAAGCTTCCCAATGATGTGGATGATTTCCTATGTTCTACTTAGCGAACAAACAACTTAGTCCCCAGCAACAGCGCCAATGATGAGTGGTGAGGTACCCCTACACTCAACCATATGAATATGAGTGTTACATGCATGATCCGGTTGAACACCGTAGACTAAGTGCCTACACGCCTTATGGAACACTTAAGGTTAATCATTTGTCATCTTCCTAGACTTACTTGTATTTGTCCCAGTTGTATGGTTAAGCAAGTATGAGGTATGTGATTTTTATTTCTTTTATGTTTTATCACCTATGCTAATGAGGGAAAGGGTGAAAAGACTAAGTAACTAACTTTAACTAACTAAGTTCTAATGCGTAGCATCAGCATCCATTCCCACTTACCGTTCACACCCTAAACCAATGCAACCTTTTAGGATTACCAAACACTATTTGTTGCTAGGATTACCAAGCGTAACGCACGTGCTCGAAGTGGTCATACTAAATGCACTTAGGAGTGTTGAGGGTTGAGAGAGATTAATTAGCAAAGTAGTAAATAACATTATTTAAAGTCCTATTTAGCTTAGTCCATGCACTTCAAGGTTTATCCAACAGTTCGTCTTTATTGACGTACAAAATTATGCGTTCAGGTACAAAATTGCTTGAATAAAGATCTGTTCACTTTGGAGCTCCTACTGCGGGCACATGGAAATTATTCTATCTCTAGAGAGGTAAAACTACCAGAGTTTCACTAAGGGTCTAGATCTAGATTGAGAAAAAAGGGAGAGCCGCCTCTTATTTATAGATTTGGCGACGCGATGCGATATCACGGGAGAAGATGCGATATCGCGTATGATACATCGCATACGCGATATCGCGGCCCATGCGATATCGCATCCCATCATATAAATTTCTAGATGATTATAGTAGCTATAACAAAATCCACATTTTCTAGGAGGACTAGGCCAAGATAACATTCATAAGTTCTTAAGGGGATTAAACATACAGAAAAATGCCTTTTGACTTGTGCAATGCTCCCACCACATTTCAACATTTGGTTACAAGCATCTTCCAATAATAGATTGATAGCAAAGTAGAAGTATTCATGGATGACTTTTCTACCTATGGGGCTACATTTGAGTAAGCCTTGGACCACCTTTAGTAAGTTCTTAGAAGGTGTGTGGAGACAAACTTGAGGCTCAACTGGTAAAAGAGCCACCTAATGGTATAAGAGGGCATTGTTTTGAGGCATAGGGTTTTGAATAAAGGGACCAAGGTAGATCTGGAAAAAATAAGGATCATTCAAGGGATAACCAGATAACTTGAAACAATGAAATACGTGAGGTCATTCCTTAGACACATTAGTTGTTATAGGCACTTTATCGGAAAATTCTCAAATCACCAAGCTGTTGGTTGAGCTTACCAAGAAAGATGCACCATTTGTCTAGACCAAGGAATGTGAAAATGCATTCCAATAGTTGAAGTAGAAACTCATAGAAAGTCCAATTCTATAAGCACCTAATTGGTCCAAGCCATTTCACATCATGAAAAATGTATCCAATTATGCCTTGGGGGTTGTGCTTACACAAATGGATGATAAAATATGTCCATATTGCATCCATTGTGCAAGTAGAAGCATTGAGGATGCACAACTTAACTACACCACCATTAAAAGGAGCTTATGATAGTGGTGTGCACATTGGAGAAATTCAAACACTATGTGTTTGGATATAATATTTTTGTGCACACTAACCACAGTTCCATTCGGTTGCTAATGAACAAGCCAACGATGAGCCCCAGTTTCATATTGTGGCTAGTGATCCTCTAGGAGTTTGACTTAACAATGGTTGATTGGAAGGGAACTGAGAATGCGGTGGCTAACCACTTGTCTTGATTGAGATGGGATAGCAAGGAGGAAGAAATCCCACTATTTTGATCAATTTCCTAATGAAATCCTCTCTACTGTTATCATTAATCTTCAAAATCCCAAAGAAACAAACTAGTATGACAACATCCTCTCCTATCTACTCACTCAAGAGATGTTGTAGGAATAGGACAACAAAAAGAAACAACAATTTGTTCATCAAGCCAAACACTTCATGGAGATCAAGGGCAACTCTACAAGAGTTATGCAGATGGCTTGGTATGATGGTATGTCCCTGATGTAGACTAACTTTGAGTCCTTTAGGACATACATGAGGGCCCTTATGGTGGTCACTATGCTAGAAGGAGGATGATCATTAAGATCCTCATGGTAGGATATTATTGGCCCACAATCTTCAAGGATGCCCATCAATTCTTTTGTTCCTATGACAGATGACAACATGATGGAGGGGTGACCACATGCATGGAAGGGTTGTAACAATGGATCCAACCACTAGAGCCTTTTGATCTTTTGGGGATTGATTTAATGGGGCCCATCAACCCTATGTTAAATGGAAAGACTTACATCATCATGGCTATTGACTACTATACCAAATGGATTGAAGCTACTACTATCATTGACTATTCATCATTTGCAGTGGCATGGTTTGTACAACAAAGCATTAATAATAGGTTTGGTGTGCCAATGAAACTAATTTCAAATAATGGAACATACTTCATTGGTGTCACTTTTCAAAAACTCATGCAAAGCTTGGGGCTTGAACATAAACTAATAACTCCCTACCACCTTTGAGCTAACGGTCAAGCTGAGGTTACTAATAGGAAAATTACCAAAATACTAACACATATAGTTAGTAAATATAGGAAGGATTAGAGTAATAAGCTCAACAATGTCCTTTGGGCTTATTGTTAAATATGGAAACTTCCTATTGGTTACTTTCCCCTAGCTCTAGGGTATGTGTTAAGTTTCCATCTTTCTGGAGGATGTACCATAAAGCCTTTGAGGTGTAGGGTATGTGTAAAGAAGGCATCTATATTGTAGGCCCAAGCTTTAGTTGAAACTACAAGCTAAACAAAGAACAAAGAAGATATTCTTTCTTAGTGGGATTCTATACCAGCAACTCATGCTTCTAGTGCTAGGGTATGTTAAAAGAACACATGAGTTAGTGTACGTGAAACTTCCAATGCTTTCCATCCAATTTGAGCTCCATACACTCTTAATAGCTTGTGACCTTGACATGGACTTAAGTTTAGCCCAAAGAGAAAGAATAATGAATCTTAACATGTTAGAAGAAAATAGACTAGTGGCCTTTTCAATGAATGAATGTGCACAAGGCACATGACAAGCAATACCATGATCTTAGAATAATAAAAGTAAAGTTTCAACCAAGAGATAAGGTGTTGTGCTAGAACCCCATGCATGTACCTTAATGTACTAAATTTCAAACACTATGGGAGGGCCCTTACATCATATATGAAAATTTTCCATCTAGGGCCATGATGATATATCATCCTGATACCCTAAGTAAGAGATTTTTATTTAGCACCCAATAACTTAAACCTTTTCTTGAACCAAAATAAACTAGTGGAAATAATGCCTCAATTAATGACCAATCATGTTCAATCTTTCGGATCTCTCCCTTCCAACTCAGTCATGGGGGATATGGTCATTCATGTTGACATCCTACAAGTGGCTTATTAGTTTTTAAATTTTTTGTTTTACATCATTTTTCATACGTTTTCTATTTTCATGATTATTTTATAGTTTTTCTACATTTTGCTTTATTTGGATTCTTTGTCATATTTTCCTTTTCTTTATTGCCATTTAGACTTTGGTGTCGAATGCAACTACTAATTGATGGTGTTTAATAAATTCTATTACTTAAAATGATTTCTTAATGAATGGATTTCATCATTAAGTTTTGACATTGACTAATGGGACGTTAGTTTTCTCATGATACTAGGCAGTGAGCTCACAACATCTGTCCATCCCACTACAAACTCCATGGTGTTTCTTCTGTTTTGGAATCATGAGGTCTTTTCTAATAATAACTTTGAACAAACTCGTAACCTTGTGATGGGACGTGATATCGCATGGGCCGCGATATCGCATCCCTTGCAATATTGCGTCGTCCCCCATGATATCGCGATGCGTTGTCATATCTATAAATAAGAGGCAGCTCTCCCTTGTTTTTCATCCTAGGCTTAGACTGTAGTGAAACTCTGGTAGATTGAACACTCCAAAGATAGAATATTTTCCATGTGCCCATAGTAGGAGTCCTAAAGTGAACGGATCTTTATTTGAGCAAACATTGTACCTGAACACAAGTTTGTGTACAACAATAAAGATGAGCTTCTGGATAAACCTTGCAGTGCATGGAATAGGCTAATTAGGAATTTTATTTAATGTTATTTACTATTTATCATTTACATGCCTTATTAGGAATTAAATCTTTCTCAACCCTTCTCTCCTAGTTAAGTGCCTCAGTACGACCGCTTTGAGCATGTGCGTTACGCATGGTGATCCCAGCAACAACTAGCATTTGGTAACCATGGTTGCATTGGTTTAGGGTGTGTACGGTAACTGGGAACGGATGCTAATGCTAGGTTAATTTAGACTTAGTTCGTTAGTTAGAGTTAGTCAATTAGTCTTTCAACCCTTCACCTCTATAACATAGGAGATAAAACATAAAAAGACTATAAAAATCATATACCTTGAACTTACTTAACCATACACCGTGACAACTACAAGTAAGTCTGGGAAGACAATGAATAATTAACCTTAAGTGTTCCATGAGGCATGTAGGCATTTAGTCTATGAAGTTCGACCGAATTGCACGTGTTACGCTCGTATTCGTATGGTTGAGTATAGGGGTACCTTGCCACTCATCATTGGCACCATTGTCGGGGACTAAGTGTTTGTGCGCTAAGTAGAACATAAGAGATCATTCACATCTTTGGGAGATTAAATGAACCTTAGGGCTAATTAAATGAAAATTTATATAACGGTTAAATAGCACACCGATAAGACATAATGTCTTCTTCTTCTTTTCACAAGAGCAATTCACCACCTAGGGATAATACAAAGAAGAGTCGACAATCAAAAACACATAGCCTAAATCCGTTAGTTCCTCAACAATATAGGGTGGAATATACTCATCCCAATGAGTATATTCCCAATTTTACTTTTATCTTCCATCAAGATGAATAGATGTGCTGGAGAGACTTGCAAGGTAACATTGTGTTACCTCCGGATCGTGCAGTCCCCAACATGCTCATTTGTGCTTTGGCATAGATCGGCATGACTCAACTCTATGTTGAATACGTTGTGAAATATTTTTACATGAGGGATTATCATCCCATAGCTTTACAACATATGAGGGACTCAAGGCAGAAGAGCCAACATACACTGTTGAAGGGCAAAGAGGTCCCACATGTCCTAAGTGAAATCGGAGATGGTGAACCACTTATAACAGGTTCTCTATCGAAAGATGTTCCCCCTCCTAATGATAGTGAGGAGGTGGGGTATCAGAACCTATGATCCACGATACACAACCCTGGTTCTGATCCTCATGAACACCAGCTGTTCACTAAGGGAACAACAACATATAATAAGGACGGGCACTTAGATTTTCATCACGATCGGGGCAGCAGCAGCTGAAGAGAAGGTAGGAAACATCATCATGGCGATGGTTCTCCTTCTTCTCCCCCTTCTTCACATCATTCACCCTCTCCTTCCACATCTAGGTGTAACCATCACAAGCACAATGGTGAGGATAGAGGTAGGCGAAACGAGAGACCTCGACAAGAAAGTCAAGAGAGAGGACAAGGGCATGAACAAAGGGAAAGTAGGGAACAATGAAAACATCATAAAAGTCATGAAAGAGATGATCATGAAAAACCCCTACTTGCCACCCGAAGCATGCTAGATATAACAAAGGCAATTAGAATACTGACAAGGCATCAAGGAGATAGTCGGATCAAGCATTTAGACATGAACAATATCCCATGCTTTGAAGGGGGATACAACGCTGATCCGCAACATCATTTATAGGTATTCCACGATGCCTATGCCTTGCAAAACATAGAGGACGAGTGGAAGAAACTAAAGTTGTTTCCTAGGACACTCATCAAGGAAGCAGAGAGTTGGTACCGGTCCTTAGAACCAGAAACCATTAGGAGGTGGAGTACAATGTTAGAACTCTTCAACGATAAATATCAAACGTACTCCAGAGTGTTTAACTTGCATAAGCAGATCCAAGGATGGAAGAAAGGTACTCATGAACCCTTGGATGCTGCCATGGGCTGCTACTACGCATTGCTACATCATTGCCCGGGCCATGGTTATGCACAACAGGACCAACTTCACCACATCGTAGATGGGCTAAGACA
>MNCI01033989.1:11476-30185 GCA_015680685.1 Gnetum montanum | reverse complement strand
TCGAAGAGTTGGTGAATAGAAAAACCTTGCCAATTAAAAAGTTAACAAAAGTATTGGCTAAGGTGGATCAATTGTGGGATTCCTTAGACTCTAGACTTGAAACTGTCCTGAAAATCGTAGAAGAGTCTAAGGAGGAACGAAGTAGTAACAAAGATAAGACAAAGTGGAGAGATTCAGGCCCTGCACATAACAAGGGTAAGGGGAAAATTACTATCTCTAATGAGGTTGTGGATTTTGACACAGACAATGATGGTGGATGTGACATATGCCACTATGACAATCCTAAGGGATGTTGTCCAATCATCTCACATCTACAAGAGTCTGGGGTGTATGCACTCAACCTGAGACTCAACAAATGGTAGACACCCTGAAGGTTACCTTATCCTCAAGGTAACCCAAGGCAATTCCACCAACTGTTAACGTACTATCCAAGTGGAACTCCACCACAACCCATCAGGCAACATCAGCAGTGGTAATACCCACAATCATGGGGGATGCCACCGCCGAGACAACAATACCCTTACCGGTAGCTTGATCCATATGGTTATTATGTGCAGTAGCTGGTTTCTCCAAGTGACTCCATGGGTCACACAACTCCCCAACATCACTACCAAGTTTGGGAGTACTTTAGGAGGACTCCTTCTCCTCCAGGAGGCACCCCACATAGTTACCATCCTCCAAATCCATCTGTACCTCTTCCACCTATAGTTCCCATACCTCCTGCTCCAACAATGCAAGGGGGACTCCCTACTGAACTGTAGCAACGTAACGCTGCGAGAGCTATAAACATTCAACCCGCTGCTAGTTCTAACAACCGTAAAAAGAGAAGATATTTCTTCAGAACCAAAAGCCCAGACAAGCTCTCACAATAACAAGCGGTTGAGTCCATGACCACTCCTCCAACATACAAGGCTTCAGAGCTCCCTTCATACCAAAATCAGAGCTTCACACATACGGTTATGTTAATGCATATCGTAACTGACTGGATCAAGGTAGGCCACCTTCCCAAGAAACTAGCTGATCCTAGGAGTCTCCTAATTTATCTATAAGTCGTTAGGAATGAACCACATAAGGCTCTTCTTGACTTAGGTTCCAGAGTCAACCTAATTTCATGAGAGATGTATCAAGCCTGGAACCTACCCCAACTTAAGAAGAGCAACATTCAGTTAGAGCTGGCAAACCAGTCCATCACCATTCCCTTGGTATTGGTGGAGGACATTGTTACCACTATGTGTGGTTGGTCCTACCCAACTGATTTCTTGGTGATTGAAGTTAACAAAAATGAAGGGGACTTCCCAATCATAATGGGAAGGCCATGGCTAAGTACAATAGATGCGTACCTAGGGATCTGCGATCTTTCCTTGGAGATATCTAAGATAAACATGTATGGAAAGATCGAGAAGAAGAAAGTTCTGTGCATCACATATAGTGACATAGAGGATGATGACATGGAAGAATGCTTAGCATCTCTTCCATGTAGTCGGTGTGCCCAAGAAACACAAATTCAAAGGTGCTTATATGTAGCAACCACACCAGTAGTGGACACCCCGTGGTTGACAGCTACTAGAAAGAGCAACCCAATATGCATGGAACGAACTGAGAAAACAACTCATGCTAATAATGAAGGCATAGACACATTGGAATGTGAACATCGCCAACTTCCACCCCTTAATCTAAGAACATCAGTTGGGAGAAGTTGGGCACTTTTACGAAATTCAAATAGACGTTCATTATTTTGGATCTCTCCGTTGCAATTCAGTCATGGGGGAGATGGCCACCTATGCTAATCATTTGGGTACCCTCAGTTCTTTTTAAGTTTTTGTTTCACACGTTTTTGTTTTACACATTTTTGTTTTACACATTTTTGTTTTAGACATTTTTGTTTTCCACATTTTTGTTTTCCACGTTTTTGTTTTCCACATTTTTGTTTTACTTATTTTTGTTTTACACATTTTTGTTTTACACGTTTTTGTCTTACACATTTTTGTTTTACACATTTCTTTAACTTTTCTTATTTTTCTTTTACAAATTTCTTTAACTCTTCTTGTTTTTGTTTTTCAACATCGTTATACTTTTTCATTTTGTGTGTCTGTGTGATCCACCTTGTAAGTTTGTCACCAATAAGTGTTCTTCACGATGGTATGAATTGTTTTCCATTTGGTTGCTAATGTTTGGTTTTTGCCTTTAAATCATGATGTTGATACTAAGGTATGTTTCTTTTGATATGGCAGGAAATGAGTTCACTTCATCCATTCATCCACTAGTTTCTATGGTCTCTCTCAGCTTGGAAATGTACAATCATTTTCTAATAAGAACTTTAATGAATCGGTGACTGGGCATTTATCAAACTAAGGAAGGACTCAAGGATTGAAAAGGATGTGACTTCAAGGGAACTTCATGCATTTGTGTTGGCCGTTCTCTTGGGTGCTTTCTTCTTGAGTTTTCTTACCGTTCTGACGTTACCCAATTATTGGAAGCTGAGCAATAAAAATAACAAAGTCTTTGCATAGTGTGGTTCTCATGCATAAACACATAAAATACAAAAAGAAAAAAAAATAAAGTGAGAATTCAAAGCACACCCCTTAGAAGAAATAATAATTTGGGCTACAAGCACTAGTTATGGAACTAAAAACGTTCTCTCTAACTAAGGCCCTTCTCGCTTCCCATTCTCTCCTTTGTTTCGTCGGAATGGTGATGGCTATTTGAAGATACATTATTGTTACATCAAGGGGATGAATCGGTCGAATGCATTAATGCGAAGTCACTGGATGTGGTTGGTTTGAGGCCAGAGTTGGAATGAGATTTGCTAAGTCACATTAATCATGAACTACACAAGGGGTTGTACACCATCTTGTTCTTGAGATTCCATTCCATTCTCTTCTCTCCATCCTTCATTCCATTGTTCACCTCATTGCCGGTTATATCATTAGTGTATATTTTGGTTGACACATCATTTTCTTTTTGGTAAATTCTTGCGGTTAAGACTTTAACTCTTGTTCCAAATGAAATTCCTAGAGCCTATGGACTCTTTGAATGTGGGTTTGTCTAGGCATTAAGGGCATGAGCTTGCTTTGGGGAGGACCCACTAACATTCCTATTTGGTGCACCAGTTAACTTGTTTTCCCTAACATTTTTGCAATTTAATTTAATTTTATTCATTTCCATCTTAACATCCATTTCATTGATGTTATAGTTGTTCCTTTTTCTTCATATTTCTTGTTCCTTTTTCTTTCTCCATCCTATCACTACCGGAGGTTCGCGATTAGTCATGGAGGTACGGGGCCCACTTTTTTCAATTTTCTCCTAGCCTCTACACCTTTGGTAGTTATCAATATTATATCTTTAGATCCACAATCAGCCATACCACAACCTAGCCTGGATCTTTCACTGAAGCAAGGTATCGACTGCATTGAAATTAATTTACCCTTGCTAATATAAAGTCTGTGTTGTGTGTGCAAATGGCAACTATGCAACAACGGATTGGATTTGGAGAGAACACTTGGAATGGAGCAGTGCTGAAAGTTGCTATGCAAGGAGCAAGATCGATGGCGTGCTTACTGATGGACAACGAAAGGCACAATCTTGGCATTGGCAGCAGCAACACTTCTTTCTCTCTCTCTTTCTTAGCTGCCAAATGAGGCTTGATGTTAATGTAATAAGGTGTTCACTCTTGTTGTCATGAACACCAGTTTTGTCAAGTCTTGTAATGATGATTTGATCACAAGTCATCCCATTAGTTCCATTTGAGTCAATAATCCCATACCTTCCCAATATTATTGTAAGGAACTCAAGGATGAGTTTTTATTTAGTTATGGGGGTATGATGGGACGCGATATCACAGCCCTTGCGATATCGCGTCATCCCCTACGATATCGCGTAAGCGATATCGCGGTGCGCCGTCATATCTATAAATAAGAGGCAACTCTCCCTTGTTTTTCATTTTAGGCTTAGACCGTAGTGAAACTTTGGTAGATTGATCACTCCAAAGATAGAATAATTTCCATGTGCCTGCAGTAGGAGTCCTAAAGTGAATAGATCTTTATTCGAGCAAACATTGTACCTGAACACAATTTTGTGTATGACAATAAAGACAAGCTTCTTGGATAAACCTTGTAGTGCATGGAATAGGCTAATTAGGACTTTTATTTAATGTTATTTACTATTTATCATTTACATGCTTTATTAGGAATTAAATCTTTCTCAACCCTTCTCTCCTAGTTAAGTGCCTCAGTATGACCGCTTCGAGCATGTGCGTTACACATGGTGATCCCAGCAACAACTAGCGTTTGGTAACCATGGTTGCATTAGTTCAGGGTGTGTACGGTAAGTGGGAATAGATGCTAACGCTAGGTTAATTTAGACTTAGTTCGTTAGTTAGAGTTAGTCAATTAGTCTTTCAACCATTCACCTTGATAGCATAGGAGATAAAACATAAAAAGACTATAAAAATAATATACCTTAGACTTACTTAACCATACACCGTGACAACTACAAGTAAGTCTGGGAAGACAATGAATAATTAACCTTAAGTGTTCCATGAGGCGTGTAGGCATTTAGTCTACGGAGTTCGACCAGATCACACATGTTACGCTCGTATTCGTATGGTTGAGTGTAGGGTTACCTCACTACTCATCACCTTGGTACTTCCAAAATTAGAATGAATCAAGTGGAATTAGCAAGGATGTGGCTTCAAGAGAAGTTGTCACCTTTTGTACCTACTGATCATCCAAAGTTCTATTCGCATTCTCATCAATTCCTCACCACTCCTACCATTGACAACTAATAGGAAGTAATGTCTTTACATGGTGTGGTTCTCATGGAAAAAACATGGGAATTCAAAGCACACCCTTGAGACAAAATAATGGGCTAAAGCACTAGTTATAAAGCTAGAAAGACATGATACCCATGGCTGAAGGCACCCCTCTAACTATGGCCCTCTTCACTACTTGCTTTTCTTTTCTTCTCTATTTGGAATGGTGAGTGATTATTGTAGTGTTCATGAGCTCTAGGAAATTGAATGATCTCAATGTACCAATGGGAATCCACTGGAAGCGAATGGTTTTGATTCCAACTAAGGATGTGATGTTCCCAAGATCACCTTAATTACAATTGCATAAGGACTTCATGTGAGTAGCATAAGAAACTCCATTCCATCCTCTCTCTCTTCATCACTTCAATCCATTTCCCATCTTACTATCTATTGTCATGTTTCATCAATGTGTCCACTTGGATGTGTCTCAATCCTGTGATGGTATCTTGGGCGATTCAATTTTTAATAATCCATAGCCATTCATCATCCTTAGTATGAGGGCATGCAAGGGCATTCAGGGCATGAGCCTAATATGGGGAGGACTCACTTGCATACTCAGTCTAGATGGTTAATTTTCCTATCCCTTAGTCATTTCACTCTCAAAACAATTATTTTTCACCATGAAGCATCTAGGTTTTTTACTCCTTGATGTGAAATTTCCAACCACATCTCCTTTTCCAGCCACATGCTAAGCCATATTCAATGTTTTTTCCTTACTCTTGGCTTTTTTGGCTTTTTTTGGACTCTAATTTTGTTGCAAAATTTTTCTTCCATACTTAGCTTTTCGCATATGAAAATTTTCATCTATAGTTGCGTCAATGCATCCTCATTAATGCATAGAAAAAATACTATAAATACATTATGGGAGTTAGCCAAATTTTCACATTTACCTCATAACGATAGAGGAGTTTTTGCAATTTTCAAAGCCTAGAGCCTTCCTAGAGCCATAACTTTCTAACCACTTGTTTAAATTCACTTGTTCTTTGACTCTTCAACTATTGGAGGTAATCTTTACGTCATGGGGGACACAAATGTATGGTTTATGACAAAAAAAGTTTGGAAATTTTTCTAACTCCCTAAGGTTTACATAATAAAATATTATTAAAATCATCAATTGACACTAAGTTAAACCTCATGAACAAACTCAAGTAACTAAATGGATAAACTAATAATAAAATAACAATAACATTATCCATCTGCCATGATCACAACCAACCTAAGTCTATCTTGCCCAAATGAGAGAAGATATCGAAGGCATTAATAGTTACACATAAAACACTAATCTTGGGTTATGATGTGATCACAAATGGCACCAAAAAGACCACAAGGTGAAGGACCATCCCAACCAAGAGGGAAGTGGGTAGGAGGGGGAAGGGACTAGTAGCTGCAACAACCCCAAGAAGGGGAAGCAAAGACACATGCAAGGAGACCTCTTTGGTAGGAGTCTGAAGTGGAATATGTCCAATAGATTCCAATAGTTGAAATAGGCCAATCAAGGCATGATAAGGTGTCAAGGCCTAGACCAAATCTGGAGGTCACTTTGACCAAGGCTTTCTTAGAGTGAATTTGCTCCAAGGAAATCTAGAGTTTAGTTCTTCAAGAACTTAACTTTGGCCCCTTCCTAGACCTAGCACTAGAGGAGGTTAAGATCTAATTATAGGGGTCCCTCATGTGGCCCATCGTCACTTTTAGTGGGAAGTGGTACATGGGGGAAACCTACCTTTTCTAAAATAACCATTAGGTAGACATGACTATCAAAATTAAGGACATCAATGTGTCCTACTTGGTTAAGGCGATGTAGAGGCTCTCAAATTGCTCAACATTGGGGTCACATTGGTAGAGATTCCAATGCAAGTAGATCCTAAGGCAAGGAAGAAGTAGATTGAATGATGCTATGGGGTAAGCCATAAGGAATATGGTGCACTAACCAAGGTGGAGAGAGTTTACTTCAAAATTATAGCCTACTAACTATACCTAATGGTGAGGCTTAGCAAGGTCACTATCTTCTCCACCCATGTGTGCACTGCTCTAAGCAATAAATTTTCTATCAACCTTCCTCAACTCATATTCTTGGAGATACAAAAGCAGTTCAAAGAGAATGAGATAGGGAGAAAGACACTCCCCTTTCTATGCTTGATCAGAAAACTTTGTCGAAGGAGATGCATAGCTCAATATGCTAATGATACCATCCATCATGCTCTTGTCGCCTCTTGGCAGGAGATGATAAAGGACAAAGCACTAGCAAAACTACTTGAGGAGGAGCGACCACCACCATCACCCACTAGAGAGACAACATCAAAGGCTAGTGTAGCCATTGAATGCATGAAGAAAATCTCTGAGCAACTCTTGTAGCAATAGCAAGGAGAACCATGTGGTGGTGAGCCATTAGTCTACTAGCCAACATTGAGTCATCTTAATGAAGTGACCATAACAATAAGTTGGCTGGAAGAGACTACCCCATTTTTTTCCATCCAAAGAATGTAGGGGCTTATAAGATCAAACCTAAATGCTTGAGAGGTTATGATGTCTATCCCTAGATAATAGGAGTTTTCCAAAATTTCTAGGAACATCACGACCTTCTAGGTGTAGCATCAGGGATAGAAACAAATAGCAGAGGTAGTAACCAATAGGGTGGTAGAGGCATTGAATGCTCCTATAGTAGTCATGCCAGATGTTGTTGCACTCAGAGATGTGTAGGCTTTTGCAAGAGTGGCAAGAAGAAGGCTAAGCGCAGCCCAACATAAACAAGGGTTGGACCAAGTAGTGGGGATCAAGTAAGTTCTTCTGAAGATCTTTGATCTCCCAAATGAAATAACTACAACTCAGTTGGAGTTGCCCAAAAAAAAGGGCAAACTCATCATATCCAATGCCTAACTCAAGGTAGGCACCAACAAGAATCAAAGGTTGGTTGCTAAGGTTGCATAATTGAGAGCTTGCTTAGTCAATCTTGCCATTCACAACCAGATGATCACATAGGATGAAGCTTTTCTACAACTTCAGAACCAACTAAAAGAGGTTGAGAATGCCAAGGAGATGGTGGTCTTCGATGCATCCTTATTAGAGGCTCTTGCCATCAACATTGATAAAGACTTGACGCAAGTTTGCAATGAGAAGCTGACCTTGACCAAGAACATTCATCGCATGTGCAATGTCAAGGAGCAAAAAGACTATATGGTTGAGTTTGTGAGATAGCAGCAAGAGAAACTTGCTAAGGTAAACATGGACTTAAGGAAGTTGGCAATGGAGAACCACAATCTCTCAAGGAGAAGGTTTGGGCACTTTTCTAGAAAATGATCATTGAGGTAGCCAATTGGAAAAATGAGGCCTTGAATTTTGAACACATGAAAAATCACTATAGGGATGAGGTACAACTTCTCAATGAGGTAAATGAGAAAGATAATTAATTGGCCAAGGCGAAGATGAACGAGGCTCTTTAGCAACTCCAATAAAGAGGTGATGTATGGCAACCGATCTTTGACGGTTTAAAAACCTTTAACAAAGTAGAAATTTTCCTCAAGGAGCTACAAATTGAAGAGATGACATTATATATGGACCTTGCCAACCTCTGTTATGCAAACTCAGTGATGCTGATAGTCAGAAGGCCAAGGTCAGAGTCGGAAAAGCAGGTGGCCAACTTGTACCTCCTTTATGAGGCCAAGTTCAAGCACCACAAGGACACCAAGCAATAGCTAGAAATAACTAATGTAGAGATTGAAGTTCTTGAGAGCTGATTTATTGACCAACGATCGGTTGCTAAGAACCTGGCTAGAAGAATGAATGACTGCCATGGACTATAGAACCTTGTAAAGAGGTTCAATGTAGAATGTAAACAATTTTTGCATGGTTTGTCAATGTGAAGGAGGTTTTCATAGCAATGCTTTATCCATGGGGCATCCCCATACCAACTCACATTAGTGAAGCTGCATGGACTATGTATGACCCATGGAGTAAGGAGGAGAATATGAAGGCATTGTTGGATGCCTTTCACATTCCAATAGTTGTAATGGAATAGCCACAACCATAGCTGTAGCCTCAGTTACCACCATCACAAGCATTAGAGTTTAGAGAAGATCCTTCAACATCCCAAGAGCCTCCACCTCCTAGCACTATTTGATTTTCTCTTTGTTGTCGACAATTGAAGAACCATTATAGGTTATTTTTGAAAGGGTGTCTAATTTTATTATCTAGGGCATCCATTTATATCAAATTTTGTAAATACATACAATTTGACACTTAGAATCAATCAAATAGAATTTATCAGTTAATAATTTCATACCTTTGCAATTTTGTAAGAAGCTTGACCCCATTTTTGTTCACTCAATGATGAGTTTTCATTTAGTTGTGGGGTTATGATGAATCATTCAATAGGTTGCATCGACAGGCCCATCAACATAGCCCTGTTGATGCATGCAATGTTTAGTTTTGCCTATACAAATGCACATACCCACCACATTTATGGCATGTTAAGTAAGTAGTGTAGCCAAACTCTAGTAGCCTCTTCTTGTCAAAGTTAGAATATTTTTTGAGTGCCCATAGTAGTAATAAAGATGAGATTCTTGGAATTCCTTGTAGCACTTAAGAATATTTTAATGTCTCAATTATGCACTTTATTACTTATGTATTCAATATTCATGAACTTAGTTAATTAATATCCCTAATAATCACACATAAGTATGACTGCCTTAAACATATCATGAATGCTTGGTAATCCCAATAGTGTTATCACTTGGTATGCCTAGTAGCCTAACACTTGGTAACCTAGTGATGTTCATAATGAGTTCAAGATGTGCATGGAAGGTGGGCCCAAATGCTTATGTTAGGAGAGTTAGATTAAGAAATTCGATAGTTAATTAGTAAATTTACAATTAATTACCTTTGTTTTCTACTTAGATTAAATAACATAAAATATAAAAATATAAATAAAAATCATGTACCTTGGCATATAGTTAACCATACACCTACACTTACATAAGGGAAGCCAAGAAGACAATGATCATATTCCAGGTGACTATGTTTTCCCATTGTGCATTTAGGGGCTAAGTCCATGAAATTCGATTGAATTGCTACTGCAACACTTGTGATTCATATGGTTGGGCATAGGCACTACTTGCTACTCATTAGAAGCCAAGTAATAAGTAGAAATACACCAACAATGATATAATGTTTTCAGTGAAATCAAATAAGTTGTAGTTAATTCTATGAAATTCTCCCTTGAGTTGGGAGAACATTATTTCCTTCCAAAAGGAATATAGGATAATTCGAGAAAGTTAATAACTTTGACACCATTGCCTTGAAATTATTTGGTTATTAATTTTAGATTGATTTTCATGTGCAAGACCATGTTGATTTTATTAGGCTTTTCTCTACAACTCATCCATGGTCTTACTAGGTAACAAGTAATTTAAACATTGGTAATTGAAGAAGTTCAAGGCAATGGTGTTAGAGTTTTCAAAGTTCCCAAATGGCATTAATACCCCCATTTACAAGGAAATTTTTCTAAGTTGAGTTTAATTCATATCTTAAGAAAAAGTTACTAAAGCTAAGTTTTAAGAATCACTTTTACAAATATGTATGCATCTTGATATTCACATCATACATAAGATGTACTTAAAACCTTGGCTTTAACCTTTGCATGTAAAAATAATAAGCAACTTCAATGTATTTTGTCCTTTTCATGATTTAGATGCAATGTGAATTGTATCTTGATTAGCACATTGCATTTGTATAGAAAGAATGACATAAATTGATATCATTGAGAGAAGACTTTAGCCAAGTTGCTTTCTTCACTAGCTAAATTACCACTCAAAAATAAAGGCAGTATATCATTTATGAACATGCTTTTAGCCCAACCTACATTTGCAAATCTTGTCCTATGTACATGTTTATTTTTTTCAACTATGTCAACTTTCAAGCACAAAATTTTAGATAACCAAGTAAAGCATCAATATGATTGATTTTAAGGACATGCATATATTGAGCTACCAAACTAACACATGAGACATTTGGGCTACTCTTAGTAACATTGATTAATTTTCCAACTAATCCTTAAAATCTATTAATATCTTTAAGAGGCTCTTTTATATCCATACAATGTTTCTAATTGCATTCAATAAGTCTATTTGGTGGTTTAACCTCTGATTTTTTTTTCAGTTTTTGTATTTAAAATTTTTAGTAGATAACATGTAGTAGCTAAAGCAAGTTAGGTAGAAAAGAAAGAAACTTATAGAAAATGAAAAGAAAAGAAAAGAGACTGCAAAGAAAAAATGGCTAAATTAAACTACAGAAATAACAAATAATGAAGCACAAAGTACTTTTAGGGAATTTCACCCCTTATCAATTGATGAGTGGCAAGGTACCCCTATGCCCAACCATATGAATCATAAAGCGTTCATGTGCGATTTGGTCGAATTTCGTGGACTTTATAGTTTCTGGCGCACTAGTCTTCTAGAAAGTGAACCTTGTCCTAAGGTCGTTCATTATCTTCCTAATTACACTTGTGATGTACATTGGTATGGTTAAGTGTAATTGAGGCATCTAATTTTTATCATTTTGTATTTTATGGTTTTGGTGTTTAAAGAGAGATAAAGTAATTGGATTAACTAATTTAATTTAACTAATTAACTAGTATCTAATCAGTCCTAACATAAGCATCTGGTGACACTTTCTACACATGTCCTGAACCCACGTATCCACTACTAGGTTACCAAGTGCTACGCTATTGGACATACCAGGAAATAATGTTGCTAGGATTACCAAGCAATATGTGCTACGTTTGAAGTGTTCATACTTATGTGTTTAATCTATTTAGCTTATCTTGCTTAATTACTTCATTAGCTTAATTACAGGAAAACATTGAATAAATAACTAAAAACATTAAATGCATAAATAAAACATTTAAGCTATCCAGAATGTTGCAAGGTTTATTAAGAAATTTGTCTTTATTGTTGCATACACTATTGTGCTTAGGTACAACAATGCTTGAATAAAGATCCGTACACTCAATGACTCTTGTTATAGGCACTTTGGAAAAAATATTCTAAGTTTCAAATAGACAAATTGCAAGATCTTTGCTACTACTTTGATAATTGATGCCATAAATGTAGCTGGCGAGCACATATTTATATACCAGGATAGACCCCCACATTGATGGGGCCACATTAACGTAATAGACTACATTGATGGGGTCTAGTCAATGGGGTCCAGTCAATGCAATAGACTACGTTGACGAGGCCTAGTTGACACAACAAACTGAAACTCATCATCAATGTACTTTAGGAGAATGCTCCTTGGAAGCACAACATGATTTTATTCTTGCCTATCCCCCTTGATATGTTACTCTTCCATCTCTTTTGAAGCCTCCTCTTCCTCTTTTTGGAAAGAGTTGTTTTAAGGTATTTGATGCTAATATTTTTCTACTTCTTCTAGCTCTTTGGGGTTCATCTAAATAAAATGATTTTTCTAATTATCAATATTAGCACTTATATTTTAATATTTAATAAAACTATCATATTGGCATTGTTATTTCCTAATAATCACCCCTTCAATGTCAACATGATGAGAAAACTTTAAAATACACCTCTTTGACCTGAATTCTTTTTTTGTCAATATATTCACTATTTAATTTCATGTCACATGCAAGCAAGATTATAATATATATGTTGCTATAGCTACACTATGTGTGTGACTACTAACAACTAATGAAAAAAAAGCTTATTATTACAAAATTGTCATAAAAAAAATCTCATCTTATGACATATGCTTAAATCTTCAACAAGGTTCATCTTGCAATAAAAAGAATTCATTCTTGCACTGGCAACAAAAATTCATCTTGCAATAAAAGCACTTCATCATGGCCATGGACTTGGAGGAATGCTCCATCCTACAAAACTATCTTGCTAAAACCATTAGTGGTGAAACTGCAGAAAAATTATCTTGCTAAAACCACTAGTGATGAAACCACACAGGCAACACACAACTTGTATTTTATATAGTAATGAAATCATAGAAGAAATTTATCCTATAAACTAGCAACTAACCCACAAGAACAATCTATTTTGTGAAAATAGTGACAATCCTACATAAGCAACTTGTCCTACCTATCTTGCAAGACATGAAAAAAATCCATTCATTATGTCAAACATTTGCACGCTACACTAGATGTTACACCATTGCTGCCCATCCATAGCAAAGTCCACATTGGATATTGAAATTTGAGTTGTTTTATATCTAGCTAATATCTATTTGAGAGATGCTAAATCCATCATTGTTGATGAGCCACAATATCGCATCTGCCCCCACGATATCGCGTACGCGATATCTCGACCTACCGCAATATCTATAAATAAGATGCAGCTTTTCCTATTTTAGGCACTTAGCCTTAGACCCTTAGCCAAACTATAGCAGTTTTACCATTCTAGAGTTAGAATAATTTCCATATGCTCACAGTAGGAGTCTTAAAGTGAACGGATCTTTATTCGAGCAAATTCTACCTAAGCACACATTTATGTACGACAATAAAGACGAACTTTCTTATAAACCTTGTAGCATATGGACTAAGCTAAATAGTAATTAATTATTATTAAATGTTTAAATTCTTTCATAGATAATTAATCTCTCTCAACCCTTAACTCTCCTAGTTAAGTGCACTCAGTATGACCACTTCGAGCATGTGTGTAGCACTTGGTAACCCAATAATGATTAGTGTTTGGTAATCCCAATAGCACTACACTGGTTCAGGATGTGTGTGGCAAGTGGGAGTGGATATTGGTGTTAGGAACAGTTAGAACTTAGTTAGTGAATAGTTAGCAAAAGTTAGCCATTTAGTTCTCTTCACCCTTCTCATTAGCATAGGACATTAAAAAGATAAAATATATAAAAATTATATACCTCAAACTTACTTAACCATACAACCATGACAATATAAGTAAGTTTGGGAAGACAACGATTGATTAACCCTTAGGTGTTCCATTTGGGCGTATAAGCACTTAGTCCTTGGAGTTTGACTGGATCGCATGTGAATGCTCGTATTCGTATGGTTGAGTGTAGGGGTACCTTGCCGCTCATCATTGGCACCATTGCCAGGGACTTAGTTTTTTTTGTGCTACATAGAACATAGGAAATTGTCCATATCGTTGGGAAGCTAGAATGAACCCTTAGGGTTGATCAAAGGAAAAATAAGACAACGGTAAACCACACACCGAATAGAACAAAATGTCTTCTTCTCCACATAAAAGCACCTCACCACCTAGGACCAACATAAGAGACAGTCAGTGGCATAACATACATAACCAATAACCACCAGTTCCTCAACAATTCCATGTGGTATATATTCATCACGATGAGTATGTACCCAACTTTACCTTCATTCTTCATCAAGATGAACAACTGCGTTGGAGAGACTTGGAAGGTAACGTTGTGTTACCCCCAAACCATTTGGTCCCAAACATGCTCCTTCGTGCTCTTTCACAAATTGGCATGTCATCCTTATATGTAGAGTACATTGCATGCAATCACGACACAAGGGACTACCATCCCATAGAAGTGCAACATCAAAGGGACTTGCAGCAGGAGAGATATCATACCTCCTCGAAGGGTAAGTGGCCCCATAATGCTCTATATGTCTTGAGAGAAATTGAGGGTGGTGAACCTGCTTCAACAGGTTCCCCACCAAATGATGTTCCCCCTCCTAACGATGGTTAGGAGGTAGTGTATCAGAACCTACACTCCACAATTCACAACCCTGGTTCTAATCCCCATGAACACGAAGTGTTCAATGAGGGAACACAAACACATGACAAGGGTGGATGTTCCGAGCATGACCGCAGTCATGGTAGGGACCACAGAAGAGAAGGTAGAAAACACCATCATGGTGATGGTTCTTCTTCTTCCCCTTCATCATCACATTCACCCTCTCATTTTTTATCTCGACATAGCCATAAGGAAACTAACCATGAGGATAAAGGTAAATAGAGTGACAAACACTAACGAGATAGTCGAGAATGAGGACAAGGACAATCTAAGGAATCAAGGCATGGAAGAAGGGAGAGTAGGGAACCATGTAGACATCATAGACGCTATGAACGAGATGACCACAAAGAACCCCTACTCATGACTAGAAGCATGTTAGACATCACAGAGGCTGTAAGAATCCCCACAAGGCACCAAAAAGATAGTAGGATCAAGAGACTAGACATGAATAACATCCCATGATGCATCTACAAGCATTCCATGATGCATGTGCCTTGTAGAACATAGAAAATGAGTGGAAAAAACTAAAGTTGTTCCCAAGGACACTAGTAAATGAAGCTAAAAACTGGTACCGATCCTTAGAATCAGAATCCATTTGAAGGTGGAGTACAATGTTAGAATTGTTTAATGATAAATACCAAACATACTCCTGAGTATCTAACCTATGAAAGCAAATCCAAGGATGGAAGCAGGGAAATCATGAATCCTTGGATGCTGCCATGGGCCATTATTATGCACTTTTACATCGTTGCCCCGGCCATGGTTATTCGTAGCAGGATCAACTGCGCCATCTCATTGATGGACTTAGGCATGAAACCAGGAGAACCCTTGGAATGTATGCCCAAGGGAGATTATCAAAGCTTAGGTCTTACCAGGTTCATAGATTGCTAGAGCAAGTAGCTAAGGAAGAAGGGGAGCTACGTAAGAGAGAAAGTGTAGAAGAGTACAACTGAGATCCTTCCCTCCGAAAAAGGGGAGTGAGATTCTATGAGGAGGAGGAAGAGTCACCACTCGAAGAGATGGTGAATAGGAAAACCTTGCCACTTCAAAAATTAACAACCGAAGTGTCGACAAAGGTAGCCCAAATGTGGGACTCCCTGGACAGTAGATTTGAAACTGTCCTTAAAATTATAGAGGAATCTAGGGAGTGAGGTAGTGACTATGACAAAAAGAAAAGGAGAGATGTAGACAATGCACGTAACAAAGGTAAGGATAAATTGGCCATCACCGAAGAGGTTGTGGATTCGAATATGGACAATGAAGGTGGATGTGAGATATGCCAATATGACCATCCTAAGGGATGTTGCCCAGTAATCTCACATCTATAAGAGTCTGGGGTGTATGCACTCAACCCACGACTTTACAAACGGCAAGCACCCTGACGGTTACCTTATCCCCAAGGTAACCCAAGGCAGTTCCACCAACCTTTAACATATTATCCAAGTGGAACTCCACCACAACCTATTGAGAAACACCAACAGTGGCAATACCCACAGTCGTGGGGGATGCCACCACCAAGGCAACAATACCCATACCAGCAACCGGATCCATATGGCTACTATGTACAGCAGCCAATCTCTCCACGTGACTCTGTTGGTCACATTACTTCACAACATCACTACCAAGCTCAGGAGTATTATAGAACTCCTTCTCCTATGGGAGATAACCCACAGGCATACCATCCTCCGAACCCATATGCAACTCTCACATTGATAGCTCCATTACCACCTGCTCCAGCAATGCAAGGGGAACTTCCCACTCAATCGGAACAACGCAATGCTACGAGGGCCGTAAACCTTCAACCCACTACTGGTTCTGACAACCATACAAAGAGAAGACCTTTCTTCAAAACCAGTAGTCCAATTAAGCCCTCACAACCACAAGCGGTTGAACCTCTGAACGCCTCTCCATTAGATAAGGCTTCAAAGCTCCCTTCAAACCAAAAACCGAGCTCAACACAAATGGTTATGTTAACATATGCTGTTACTAACTGGATTAAGGAGGGCCACCTTCCGAGGAAATTCTCTGACCCTGAAAGCCCCCTAATTTATCTCCAAGTCACTGGGAATGAACCCTGTAAATCTCTTCTGAACTCAGGTTCTGGAGTCAACTTAATATCACAAGAGATGTACGAAGCATAGAACCTGCCTCCATTAAGGAAGAGCAATATTTGCTTAGAGCTAGCTGACCAGTCCATCACTATTCCCTTGGGACAGGTGGAGGACATTGTTACCACTATGTGTGGGTGGTCATACCCAGCTGATTTCCTAGTGATACAAGTAAACAATGACAAAGGGGACTTCCCAATAATCATGGGAAGGGCATCGCTAAGTACCATAAATGCATGCCTAGGAATCCGTGGTCTTTCCCTGAAAATATCTAAGGAAAACACTCTTGGGAAAATCAAGAAGAAGAAGGTTACATGCATCACATACAGTGATATAGGGTGTGATTGTGTACAGGAATGTTCAGCATTGCCTGCATGCAACAGGTGTGCATAAGAAATTAACATACAAAAGTACCTGTATGTAGCAACCACACAACAAAAAGACACCCCATGGTTGATAGCTAATCAAGAGAGTAACCCACCAACGTGCATGGAATGAACTGAGGGAACAACTTGGGCTCACGTCAAAACCATAGATACACTGGAGCAAGAGCATCACCAACTTCCAAAGCTCAACTTAAAAACATCAATTGGGGGAAGTTGGAAGCTCCTAAAAAAATCAAACAAGCACCCCGATAAGAGATCACTAGTCAATGTGCAATGGACCAACCCTTACAATGAATCTAGAATGGTCAATGCACATAATACCTCTACGATGGGATGACCTCGCTCATTATTTTAGATCTCCTCCTTTCAACTCAATCATGGGGGAGATGGCCACCTATGCTGATCAATTAAGGCCCTCAGTTCCTTTTTAAGTTTTTGTTTTACAAATTTCTTTAACTTATCTTGTTTTTTTTTTACAACATCATTTATACTCTTTCATTTCTTTGTGTGTTTGTTTATTTTGTTAGGTTCGTCACCTAATAAGTGCTCCTAATGGTGGTATGAATTGTATTCCATTGATTGCTAATGTTTGGTTTTTACCCTTAAGTTATAATGTGGATACTAAGGTATGGTTCTTTTGATATAACAGGAAATGAGTTCACGTCATCCATGCATCCATGAATTTCTATAATCTCTCTTTGGGCTTGGAATTGTACAATCTCCTTCTTTAAATAATAGAACTATTAATGAATTAGTGACTGGGAATTTCTCAAACTACAGAAGGACTTAAGGATTGAAAAGGGTATGACTTCAAGGGGATTTGATGTATTTGTGCTAGCCATTCTCTTGGGTGCCTGAATGTTTTCTTCTTGAGTTTTCCTTACCATTCCGACATTGCTCCATTATTGAAAAGCTGAGCTAATAAAAATAAAAAGTCTTTGCATGGTGTGGTTCTCACAAAAAAAAAAATAGTAAGAATTCAAAGCACACCCCTTTGACGAAATAATCATCTGGGCTACAAGCACTAGTTATGGAACTAAACAAACATGTTCCCTCTAACTAAGGCCCTCTCTCGCTTCCTACTCCCTCCTTTCTCATTTCATTGGAATGGTAGTGACTCCTTGGCGGAAGCATTCTTGTTACTTCAGGGGGATGGATTGGCCAAGTATATTAATGCAAATTCATTGAATGTGGGTTGTTTGAGGCTGGATTTGGAATGAGATCTACTAAGTCACATTAACCATCAATACACAAGGGGCTGTACACCACCTTGTTCTTGAGACTCCATTCCATTCTCTTCTTTCCATTGTTCTTTCTTCATTTTCCACCTCATTGTCGATTGTATCAATAGTCCATATTTTGGTTGATGCATTGTTTTTTCTTTGGTAAAATCTTGTGGTTAAGACTTTAACTCTTTGTTCCAATTGACATTTCCAGAGCCTACGGACTCTTTGAATGTGGGATTATCAAGGCATTAAGGGCATGAGCCTACTTTGGGGAGGATCCACTAGCATTCCTATTTGGTGCATTAGTTAACTTCTTTCCCTTAAACATTACTGCAATCATCATTTATTTTGTTCATTTCCATCTATGACATCCATTATATTGGTGTTGTCATTGTTTCTTTTTCTCCATTGATGAGTGGCGAGGTACCCCTA
>MNCI01033977.1:2119-62690 GCA_015680685.1 Gnetum montanum | reverse complement strand
TGAAGAATACAATTTCATATGCATCAAGATCCAGGTGAGGCTGGCTCTTAGTCGACCTGAGCTGGAGGCAAAGAAAAACTTTGAGGTGCTCCACCGAGGGGGCTATGATTTTAAGCCGTCAGCCTACGATATAATCCCCTTGACTGACCAATACCACGAATTGCTCGCACAGTTGGTCATGCTCAGAGGCCAAACTTCACAACCCGGGGTGGAGCCTCAGCATGGGGAAGAGGCAGAGGACGAATTCGTGGCTCTGTCGGAGCATTCGTTCCATACTCTAATGCCCCACAGACAAGAAAATTTGTTGTTCCCTTTTGACGGAGAGGCAACCTCTCTTGACCCAGCCACGACCGCGCAGGCGCAGATCCCTGCCTTTCCGCAAGCCAACGCGTAGCTGTCTAGGTTGCAAGGACAACAACCGCACCATAACGCAGGGGTGGGTCCGTCCCAACAGGTCATTAGTATTCCGGCAGTGGTCCCGGCAACCGCCACGTCCCATTTCATCCCTCAGGCACAAGCTCACACTGTACCGACAACTCGTTCAGCGCAAATGTTCCCGCCCCCAGTAGCTCAGCAAAATACCGCAGCCGTACCACAGCAGACCTTTATTCAATATCCTACAACAAGTCAATGGATCAACCCTAGTACACAACACCCCCGTCTGCGGCGTACGGTACACAGCCTTGGGTCACACCTGCGGCACAACTTTCGCAGGTGTTTCCTCAATATAATTACCACTATCCTACGCAGTAGGCAGCAGTTAACCTCTCGGCTCAGACAGGTGGATGGTGGTCTTCGCAAGCCCCCCAGCCTGCGGGGATCCCTGCTCCACCAGTGGTTAGCCAACCACCTCTTGCATTTCAGTTTCCTAGGGCTGCCCGCCCAGTCCAACCTCCTGTTCCTGCTGCACAGACACCCCCGTTAACAGGTCTAGATCAAGCTTTCCAGCTTATCCAAATGCTTACCGAGGAGGTTCGACGCCTCAAAACCGCTGGATCTGATACCATTCAGATCATGGACTTCTATCAGGATGATCCGATCAATCCAGCGGTCCCTGTGCTGTCGTTGACACCAGGGATGTCCCTCCCCCATTTTACCAAGTATAATGGAGAGGGGGATCCCAACACCCATCTAGCCACCTTCAAGTTTGAATCTTTGTTGTTACAACAGTGGCCGCACACTTTAATCTGAGTCTTCGCGATGTCATTGACAGGGCAGGCTTTAGACTGGTATAGAGCCCTCCCACGATCTTCCATCTCAACCTTGGAAGAGCTGCTGACTCAATTTGTGACCCGATTCAAATACAACATGAAGCTGGAAGTCACGTTGGAACAGCTTATGGGGGTGAAACAAGACCTGCTCGAACCAGTCCAAAAGTTTATACAGCGTTGGATTGCTACCTTGAATAAGATCCGTGACCCGATCGCGGACTCCCATCTGCTGGCTATATTTAAGGGAGCAGTCAACGACTTTATTAAGTCTAAGCTATATTACCTTTCCCCTGGCGATATACGTCAGGCCTTCGCATAGGTCCGAAGCATCCAAGATGCTGCGGAGGCCTGCAAAGACCCGGCATATGTTGCCTACAAAAACGCACACAACAAAGCCAAGGACAAAGGTAAGGCAGCGACAACGACAGTAGCTGCGCTGACTGAAAATGCAAAAAACAAGAACAAGAAGGCGCCAACAACAGCGCCGCCAGAGGCCACGGCTAGTGTCGGCAACAGCCAAGCCACAGCTGCCCCTGAACAGACCCCCCAGCCAAAGCCAAATTTTGAGCGTAAAGATCGTTCAAAATATGCGGCTTTACTTGTGAAGCATTCTGAACTGCTGAAACAACTGTTAGCGGCAGGACACATTCAGCCTAAGAAAGTGGCCGAGGAAGCCCTAAAGTGCCACAGATGTCACTGTGAACTGTTGAAGGATCCTTCTTTAGCTCTGCCTAACGAACCAGCAGTTCCGAGATCCTTCAGGTTGGACCGTTTCTGTGACTACCACCGGATGTGTGGTCACGACACGGATTACTGCTGGGCATTGAAGGACGACATTCAACGCATGATCGATGAAGGTCATCTAAAACTAGACAGCAGTAATCCTACGCATCTGGAAAATCAAACACTGCATGTATACAAGGATCCGTTGAACACAAATTACGATCCGTATACAATCACTGTAGTGAGTACAGATAGTGAGCGTAAAGGACCGCCAAAGCAGCCTTTTGTTTTGTGCGTGTCCGTTAGCTCACCAAGGGGGCCAACTACTTCTTTGGCAGCCAGTGGTGCCTCACGGCCACCGTTTATCATACGGGCACCTTCCCAAGTGCGCCTTCAGTCACGCGACAGCACCCAAGCCGCGGCTTCATCCACGCCCATGCCGAGAGCGCCCTTCATTATTAGGGCACCAAAACCACAGGCTTCCTATCTCATGCAGGGGCAGACCTCTAGTCAGAACCACTAGCCATCGCCTCCTCAACGTAAGGAGGAGAATACAGCAGTTAACGCAGCAAATGGCCACTCTACGCTCGGCTTCCCTAAGCCCAAGCCCCTGGACTCTGTGCCTATGTCTATGCCCCAGAAGCATGCCAAAGGTACAGAAACGCAGCCACCTTCTTTTGGTAGGAAGAAGAACGAACCCCCCATTGACACCGCTCCGCCTCGAGAGATCAGTCTTTTGGGCCGAATGGAGGAGGACAAGGGGGATAAACAACCTTGTCGAGAGAAGGACCTCCTCAATGCGTTCACACAGGTCAAACAAGCGCTCAAACAAAAGAACACAACGCTGAGCCTGTACGACCTACTGATGACTTCTCGAGAACACCGTGAGGCTATGGTACGCATGTTGACATCCATATCAGTGGATGCTAGCCTGCCGGCGGAAGAGGAAGCAATACACGTTGTCATGTTTCCTTCCGAAGCTGAACAACCCAAGCCTACCTCGTTGACCTTCCTGGATGAGTCTGTCAAAGATGATCCAGAGAAAGGTCAAGTAACGACTAAGCCCATGTTCATTACCATTCGAGTCGACCAGTACCGGATCTGGAGGGTACACGTGGATGATGGTGCAGCTGCTAACGTCGTTCCCTATTCCATCATGGATAGGTTGGGATTGGTCAACCAGATTACTCCCATGACAACAACTTGCGTGAAATCATTCAACGGAGCACGGGTTCAAGTCAAGGGGACGGTGCGTATTGAGTTTGTGGCGGGGAATCAATTCCCAACGGAAGCCACGTTCTTAGTCGTTGAGGAGATCTCTGGCTTCAACTTAATCTTAGGGAGGTCATGGTTAGCCCAGCTGAGGGCAGTCTCGTCGCTGATACATCAAGAGATACACCTGCCCTACGCCAAAAGAGAGGTTGTCATACGCGGCGACGAGGTCACCCCCATGACCGTTAACAACATTGAAGAAGAACGGGGTTCGGAGATCGAAACAACCGATGATCAGTCCCATCTCCAAGCCCTTGAACAAAACGACAATAAAGACAATGGTCTCGCCTAGGCCGACCTGCCATTTCCGGAGGACAGCGTAGAGGCGTCAAACCCCAAACCTCCTCGCCCTTACGCAGTGCTCAACGTGAAGGCCATTAAGAAACAATTGCGTATCGACGGCTGAACAATGGTCTTCTGCTTGTAACACTATTCACGTGTAAGTTAGCACACTCCCCGTTTGGCAGCTTCTTTTGTTTGTTTCAATATGCTTTTACGCTATATCTACTTTCTGTGTTTACGCTTGGCATTTTCTTGCGTGTTTTATCATACTCATGTTAGCTATGCTCATCCCTTTACGCATTTATCCAGGATTACATTCAGCAAGTTCGTAGTGGCCCGCAACGGCCTTAAACTAGTAGCTAATTTACACAAGTTCGCAGTGGCCCGCAATGGCCTTAAAAGAGTAGCTAATTTATGCAAGTTCGCAGTGGCCCACAAAGGCCTTAAACTAGTAGCTAATTTACGCAAGTTCACAGTGGCCCGCAACGGCCTTAAACTAGTAGCTAATTTACGCAAGTTCGCAGTGGCCCGCAACGGCCTTAAACGAGTAGCTAATTTATGCAAGTTCGCAGTGGCCCACAAAGGCCTTAAACTAGTAGCTAATTTATGCAAGTTCGCAGTGGCCCGCAACGGTCTTAAACTAGTAGCCAGTTTACCCAAACTCACATGTTGGCCTGCAACGGCCTTAAACTAGTTATTCGAAGTTATCTATGATCACCATTTACGCTTTCTTTACTTTACGCATTAGGCCCGCGACGGTCCTAAACTAGGAATTACGCTATCATTATTACTTAAGTGAACTTTTCAACAGTTACACTCGTATTATATCAACGAAAGAAAAAACAAACATATAGAGGTAATTGATATCCGACGCATCCACCAAGTTTTATAACATGTTTTTCCAGTCATTCGCATCATAACACTACACTCAACATTAAAAAAATTTTGCGTAAATAATAATTACGCATTCCCCTTACTGCCACTGTCACCGGTATCTTTTAACTCTGAATCCAGCCCCAAAAGGTCATCCTCCAGTAGCCCATCATTTCTAGGAATTATCCCTCCATGAAAGATTGCCTCTTCATGAGGCTCTCGTTCCGGCATTGGCTCCACAGGAGGACGCCCTTCATCGTTTCATTCCACTTCTTCCTCCACTGTTTCCTCTCCCAGCCTTTCAGCTGGCGTACTTTCTCTACCTCCTTTCGGTACCTAAGCCAAATAACATAAAAAAAATTAGAATAGACAACGCTAGTTAGCAAATCTTCCGGCTAATTCACACGTAAACTTACTCGCGACGGCCCTGCTTCCGCAGCAAAGGGAAGCTTATCCAAACCAGCCCACAAACGCTGCATGATCTTATCCTCTGTTAGGTCTAGCCACACCTCTTTGCCCGAAGCCGTCCTAGCTTTCACCTTCCCTTTCTTCACGCTGCTCCAGGAGGGTGGGTCTGGGAAGAAAGTAGGGATTGTAGCCTGATTCCCAGGGAAAACCATTGCTCTCTCTGGGGACGTGGTTACGGTCACCTGCTCTTCAAACTTCTTGAAAGCTTCGGACGCTCCGATGGTATCCACGAAAACCTCCAGGGATCAAGTTTTAATGACGGCATCGTGGTAACGTTTTCTATAGCTGGCGCTTTCCCTTTTGTACACATACTTGTGGTCCTTCTCCTTTTGCCCCCATTCCTCTACGCTCGCGCAGTAGTCCCTCCAGTCCCGGCTTTTCTGAGCTAGGAGTTCAATTTGCATCCTTTGCTCTATTAACGCCCGGCTGGTCTGTACGTTGTTCTTGATGGCTGTCCAATAACAGGAGTGATCAATAACAGCAGTACGCCAGTCTTCATCCCCCGTCATTCGAGCCTGTAGGAACTCATACCGCGCCCTTAGGTCCTCGAATTCCTTGGTCAAGGATTCAATCTTCCCCTCTGACCGTTGCAGCGTTTTCCATAGGCCTTCATTAACATTCCTGCTTTCCCATATGGAGCGTGTCGAGCGTAGCGCACATTTACGCATTTCCTCATAAATGTGACATGGCACGACTGCCCCATCAGGTGGGGGCTCCGCTGTGTCCAGATCAATGGGCTCCGCGGGATCCCATCGAAGGTAAGCTCCTGACAGAAAAACAAGCATCAATATAGATGACACATTGCCAAGACAGCATGTTGTAACTTCATCAACTTACCAACACCAGGTTCAACGCATTCCAGACACTCGATCATGTCGCTGACGACGCCTTCCATGAAGGCAAATTTATCGGGGAAGTCTCTCCACATTTTGCTAACAGCAACAAACGTTGAGGCATCTTCTTCCCCTATAGCGTAACCTGGTTAGACATTGCCTCCATTAACATATTTTTCAAAACACGCTAACGCACTCATTACCCCTACCTGTGACAGTGGCAATTTCATCAGCATCTTCCGTATCTCTTTCCTTTTCACGCACCCGAGTCTGTGCGTCACTGGTTCCGGTAGCTAGGGTCTCCTCACGCGTCCCAGTCTGTACGCGGATTCCGCTAGCAGCTGGGGCCTCTTCACACGTCAGAACCTGCATACGGCTCGTATTGACAGTTGGGGCCTCTTCTTCCAAAATTGAGGCCCCCTCCCCGCGGCCTAGTACCATCGCCCCTGTCTCAGGGGTCAATTGCCCTGACATTTTTGCTGCTCACACCACCATACGTTAGCATATAATTCCAGATCATCTAAGTAAAACATTGCGTATACAACCTTTCACACTTACCAGGCGGAGGTTTAGTCCGCTGCACCGTGAGCCCAACAGTGTGGCATCCATCGCCCCCAGGGGCCTCAGCCAGGTGAAGCCTCGTCCGCCGAGCTGCCGGTTCCACAATTTCCTCTGCCAGACGTTTCCCCCGTGAGGCATCACCAGTGTAGGTAGGCATGATCCCACCTACGCTATCGAGACCTCGCGCTCGGGGCGCCGTCAAGCCTTTAGTCGTTACGGACAATGACTCCCCGATCCCTTCCGGTGAATCCTACCCCCGGGTAGTGCTGAGAATGTGGGTGATCCAGGGTCTGGATACCTGGTCTCAGTCTTGCTGTACCCAGACCCCATTCCTCTGAATGACCAGAAACTCAGCAAACCGCCGGAGGCAAGCTATGAAAAAGGCGTAATGCACATTGAAGTGGGACTCAAGCTTCTCCCGAAGCTTGACCATTTCATTGCGCAGTCCCTTAGCAAGATGGCTTACCCAATCAAACCGGGCTCCCTCTTTCAGGACCTCTCGCATGATGCGGGTCTGTTCTACCGAAAAGAACTTCGCCTGTGAGAGGGTTTTGGGGAAGGTCTAGGCTCGAAACAGGGGATAAAGTGTTTTGGCGGTCCCCATCTCGAATTTTTCACAAGGAAACCCCTTGGCCTCCTTAGGAATCCTCGCCCACTCCCTCAAAAATTCCTCGACTCTAGCACTCCTCTTGGTCTTCACTTTTACGGGAAGGCCGTTCGAGGGGACGCCAAACAGGTCCGAGAAGAACTGAGCGTCAATATTGAAGTTTACGCGCACGTTACGCACGTGCGTGCTAAAATGATCCGCCTTCTCACTGAAGGAGTTGACCAGGCCTATCATTTCGGTGCTGAGGACATCAGGGGTCGCAGCCAAAAACAGGTGCATCAGCCCTCCAGCCTGGATCTTGCTGGTTACTACGACTGGGGCCGCCGAATGGCCGAGCCAACACTGCGCCTCCTTGATATCCCCGTAACGAAAGAGGACATCCCTCGTCTCGCGGCTGGAAATCGTAAGGGTAATCTACCAGGATTCCCTGACTGAAAGGCATAAAATGCAAGTTAACAAAAACACTATTATATAATGCCTATGACTCACTACACGCATAACGTTAGAACACGCAGTGGCCTTACCGAGGCCAAACGGTAATGGAAATGGTGGGAGTCCCCTCTGCACGTCCTCGACGGTGAGGGGCGGATCCAAGGTCCAGTCCTCGTGCACCCATCCGAGTTCCTGACAATTCTTAAAATGGCACTCGTAGCGGGTGTGATACTCATGCATATCATGGCCAATTTGCCCAATAACACCAGCACGCACGTTGTTGGTCGCAGTAAACGCCGATATTGTCGTTTCAGCCTAGGCCAACGTATCGCCATCGCCAATTAGCTGGTTTTCATGTATAAAAAACCTGTACCATACAGTGTAAGCTTCTTTTACATTTTGCACATAGACTTATCCTGCATTGCGAAAAAAAAAACAACAAAACAAAAAAGTAGACATCAATACAGTAGCCAAATCTGCTTACCCACCTGCGTAGTACACCGTGCCTTGTGGGTTTTGGAAGTATGTCGACACATGACGAGCCATGAACAACGTGTTATACGCATGATAACAGTTGAAACGGGCCATGTCCCAGATCCAGTGTAAGCTCTGCAGACCGTGGGCGCTGAGCACTTGGTCCTCAGGATAACCCGTCTCGATGGCTCCTTCTGTTAGGTAAGCCGGAATCCCCTGCGCCGACCCCACCAATAGGTGTTCCAAAATGGCACCGACAACATCGCCAGTCACATTAGACCAGATAATGATGTTGAAGTTGCGCAGTAAAAACTGCAGAAACTCCAGCGCCCCCTTTCGGAACCAGATGGCCTTCCCCTGCACTCGTGTGTGAGGGGGAGGGACATTGGGGACGATTGGGTTCAACCAGCACAAAACCCCAATGAGGTCTAGCACAATCAGTATGGGCTTTAGCGTGACGCTATATAAAAAAGCCAAAGCGTATATCAACACCTACATTCGCATTTGCACGACTAACACAGAAAACTCATAAAACGCACCCAGGCCTAAATTGCCCAAACCCTTGCAATAACGCAAGGTCCGTCCCTGACAACGATGATAAACGCAACCCTTTCAAACCCTCGCATTAGCCCGAGGCCCATAACTCAAAATCAACATGCACGCAAATGAAAATATACCACAAAAAGCAGCCATAGAAACAAAAGTATGTAAGGAACGACTAACTGGTTCAATGGGGTGGGCTCTCGAATATCGATCAACGCCTACGAAACACGGTCCAGAGTTGCTTGCATTTCATCGATTTTGGCCAGTTTCGCATTCTTCTTCTTCATCTTCGGCGCCATTGCCTAACGCTTTTGCAAGATCCCACGCCCTAACTCTCTGCTCTTCCTTTTCTCAGCGACAGTTGCAAATTCAAATTCACAATAGCCAACAACCAGTTCTCATCGAAAAGCCATCTACTTATACGCGAGGATCACCGACTTGATATCAGAATTAAGCGGAACTTTCCTGAAACGGAATCCGCAAATCTAGATATTAATGCGACTGATATCGCACGTGCCACTGTCTGAAATGACGTTAAACTACCACATCTTATCGCCTCGTAACCGAGTTACATTGATTATAGCTTGTCTATAATATTCAAAATTCATTCGGCCTTCCACGTTCGGTGACATCACGTCACTTGTCTCCTAACCATTTACGCACTTGCCGGTTTTGCAGGACAGACGGAGAATGGACGCTGCAGTTTCAACACCTTTAACTTTGACAGGCCCATATGGGAACTTAGTTAGACAGTTTGACTCCACGCTAGTAGACATTAATCTCCCTTTTGAAAGCGTAACCATAGCTGCGTCGGAGACGTCCCCAGAATGGCCAGAACAGTCGACGTGCACGCTAGACCTGGAGTCTGGAGACATAACCGAGGACCCCCTCAATGAGGTCCCTGTCGTTACGCATAAGGACGAGACTAAAACGTTCAAAGTCAGTTCTTTGTTAGACGAAAAAATACACAACACAATAAAACGGGTCTTGCAAGACAACATTACTGTCTTTGCATGGTCATACGAGGATATGCCTAGGTTAGATCCTAGGTTAATCCAACATAACATTATCCTAGACCCACAGGTTAAAGCGGTTAGACAAAAGGCACGCAAAATCAAACCAGAGATCACGCTAGCAGTGCGTGATGAGATCACAAAGCTATATTAGGCTAGTTTCATCCGCGCGGTCGATTACTCAGACTGGGTATCTAACATTGTGGTTGTGCCGAAGAAGACCGGGAGCATACATATATGCATAGACTTCCGGGATTTGAACAAGGCCACAATTAAGGATAACTTCCCATTGCCGAGTATCGGCCAGCTAGTGGATACAACAGCTGGGCATGCGCTTCTGTCCTTCATGGATGGCTTTTCAGGCTATAACCAGATTCGCATTAACCCAGAACACCAGCTGACCACGACATTCATGACACCCTGGGGCACCTTTTGCTACACCATGATGCCTTTTGGTCTGAATAACGCCGGAGCAACGTACCAACGGGCCATGACATACATCTTCAGTGATTACCTCCTAGGAAGGCTGAATGATTACGTGGACAACATAGCTGTGAAGTCTTTGAAGTCGGAAGATCATTCAGAGGACCTAGATTTAGTCCTTAAAAGATGCTCAACACACGAGCTCCGGCTTAACCCAAACAAATGTGTATTCGGAGTCAAAACCGGACGCATGCTGGGGTTTGTGGTATCGAAAACCGGCATACGAGTTGACCCTGATAAGGTCAAAGCCATTGTCGAGTTAACACCTCCCACAGACCTCAAGCGATTACGCGGGTTGCAGGGACGCTTACAGTTTATACGCCGGTTCATTTCGAGGTTGACCGACAAGTTACATCCTATGCAACACTTGCTGAGAAAGGGGGTTAATTTCGAATGGACTGACAATTGCCAGCGTGCGTTTGACAGTTTAAAACAAGAACTGCAACATTTCCCGACAGTTTTCCCGCCACAAAGGGATTTGCCTTTTTTCATCTAGCTCGCAACTTCGGACGTAGCAATAGCAACGTTGCTTTGTCAAAAAATGGATGATGGGTCGGAAATGCCCATCTACTACCTAAGCCACGCTCTATGTGCATACGAGACGAGATACAACGACATCGAGCATAATTGCTTAGCATTAGTTTTTACGCTTAAGAAATGTAGACATTATCTGTTTCGTAGTCAAGTTAACGTCATCTGTAACAACAACATCCTTAGAGCCATTACGCCCAGCTTACACAAGAGTAGTAAAATAGCTCACTGGAAGGCTATCACGGTAGAATTCGATCTGCACTATATTGGCCAATCATCCACGAAAGGCCAAGCGATAGCTAACCAGTTAACAACTTCACTGATTAGCAATCACACAACCATAGAGCCAGAGTTTCCAGATGAATATGTACATAGCCTAAGCCCTGTCTCGACAGGCCTCGAAGCAACGTTGTACTTCGATGAAGCTTCAATTGCCAGAGGCGGCAGTGCTGCCACCGTTCTTACGCTATCGCCTGAGGATGTGCATCTACATGCTTATCGATTGACCTTCCCTTGTACGAACAATGTGGCAGAGTACGAGGGGCTCCTCAGGGGGTTACTAACTGTAGGTGAACTCGATGTGCAACACCTGGCGGTTAGGGGTGATTCGATGTTTTTCATAAATCAAATCACTAGAGTCTACGCCTGCAAGGATGTACGTTTGCAGCCCTACTGCGATCAGGCTAAGGATCTTTTGAGGCGATTTACGACCTTCGACGTCCAACACATCCCACGGACTGACAACACGCTGGCCAACGCACTGGCCACCTTGGCTTTACATGTGCCTTCACACCTGCTTAACATCTACCCTGCATTGATTATAGACTGCGCAGACCCTGTCATTTAGACGGCACAAATCTCCTCTCTTATCGAGGAAAGCACGCCTGAATGGTACGATAACATCAAAACTTATCTTTTCCAAGGTGAGCTACCATCTACATTAACACGTGCACAGAAAGACGCAATTCGTAAGAGGGCTAGACAATACGTCATCATCGGAAACAGCACTCTCTGTAGACGCTCCTTGGATGGCGTGTTGCTTACCTGCGTTGACAAAGACCAAGCGCAACACATAGTCGACGAAGTTCACGAGGGACTGTGTGGCGGCCACGTAGCACCAAGGGCTATGGTCCTGGAAATCCGACGCTTAGGATACTACTAGCCACACATGGAACAAGACTGCCTAACAAAGGTCAAAACCTGTGACACGTGCCAACTTCATGCAAACCTCATCCACGTGTCACCCACAGAATTGCATACGACACAGATAACATGGCCATTTCAGCGATGGGGACTAGACATCATAGGACCCATCACGCCAAAATCTTTTGCAGGGCATAGCTTCATCATTATCGCTACTGAGTACTTTACGAAGTGGGTAGAAGCTGCCCCCTTGCGGAAAATCACATCCCAACAGGTTTGTCATTTTATCTTGGACAACATAGTAACCAGATTTGGTCTCCCAATGACTATTGTGACCGACAATGGGCCATAGTTTAGTAGCGCGGATACCAAATCCTTCTGTGACAACCTAGGCATGCGACAGTCTTTTTCTTCTCCCTATTACCCGCAGGCAAATGGTCAAGCTGAAGCATCGAACAAAATAGTCATCAATCTGCTCAAGAAAATGCTCGACGGAAACAAAAGGCGGTGGCACGAACAGCTCCTCTATGTGCTGTGGGCGTATCGTACTACATGTAGGACAGCTACAGGTAGTAGGCCCTATAGCCTAGTTTATGGATCTGAAGCAGTGCTACCTCTTGAATTGCAAATCCCTTCTCTAAGAATGGTCCTCTCCACCATTATAAATGAGGCTCAACACACCGAGGCTCGGGTAATGGATTTGGATTCAGTGGAAGAGAAGCGGATTCAGGCTCTTGATACGATTGAAAAATATCAGGACAAGCAGCGCCAGAAACATCGCCACAACCTTCAATAGCGCTCGATCAACAAAGGAGATCTTGTTCTCAAGGCTATGCGTGAACCAGTGGGCAAGTTCTCTGCAAACTGGGAAGGCCCTTTCTTGGTGATCGACGCATATGGCAACGGAGCGTTCAAATTAGCAGACGTCAACGGCAACGAACTAGCAAACCCTGTAAATCATGTATACTTGAAGCGGTATTTCATCTAGCAGCCTCTACGGTGTCGACAGCAGGTATGACAGTACTCGTCCGCTACGATGTAAAACTGGCAGTAATCGTCCGCTATGACGTAAAACTGGCATGCCTTGCACGCGTCCGCCACGACGTTAAACTGGTAAATGGTAACTGTCCGCTACGACGTAAAACTGGCAGTGTTGTACAGGTCTGCCAAGACGAAAAACTGGCATCTTTTGCACGCGTCCGCCACGACGCTAAACTGGCACAGGTAAATAGCCGTCTGCTGGGACGTAAAACCAACATAGATCTGTCCCTGGGTCATGACATACAACTGACATCCACAGCACGGTCTACTGAGACTATAAACTAGCTTTACCACCATCCGCTACGATGTAAAACTAGCGCCTCTCGATCTGCCCGGACTTTAAACTGGGACCATGGTCTGCTGAGACTTAAAACCAGTAATACCAGTCTACCAGGACTTAAAACTGGGGTGTACAAATCACTGCCATGTCCAAGCGAGCGTGATTATTCTTGTACAGCTGCACAACAGACGAGGTGGGATACTGGAACAGTCCCACTGTCGCCACCCTGCTGGCATCCTACTGATTACTCGGATAAGCAAAGAGGCATCTTACTAATCCCTCGGAGATGCCGCCACCGCACCCGCCGTAGTGGTGGTACCTCTGGGAGTTTAGCCTTGCTAGTCGGAGCCCCGATGAAATCCTGGACGGTTACGGCCCCGGGAATCTCCGCCAATCATCGCTATCGGACGCCAGCCTCTCAGAGTCATCTGGCCGGTTCCTGGTGTAGCCAGTTAGCTGCACTGTGTCTGATGCTTTTTTGGCAAAGATATGCAGCGCCGAATCATCAGGATTGGAGGTTCTGCCAGCGTGCCCCGGCTCCTTCTTTATAGCTCATATATCTAACATCAAATAGCGTTGGTTTCAAGAAAATCTCGCCTTCGGTTCATGAGCAATGGTGTCCTCTATTTTCTTTTGTGGTTGCAGGTTACTTGCCTTGGAGGATGTCGTCCAAAGGTGCGTTCCATCTGAGCGGTGAAGTACAACAGTGTGTTGAAATGGCTGCTCAGGTTTGCCCGACCACTTAGCTCTGCACGTCTACACCTCGCACAATCTTACCCTTAACTCTTGTTTTCCTCCATCCCCACCACCCAGTTCCCATACGCAGAACTTACATATGCCAGTATTCATTTTTCCGCATTCACGCTAGCAGATACATCGCAGAAAGTGATGTGCAACACTCCTTTTGCACACATTCCTACTATAACTGGTAATAGAGAAACCTCAAGTTGACGTGCTACGCTCGTCTGAAAGCATTCCTGTTGATCGCGTATTTCATACCCCTACCATCCATAATGCATTTTGCATCTTCTCCGGACCTATTTCTGGCTATACCCCTCTATCTCCCATACCTTCCGGTGTTGCTCTTCCATGTTGACAGGGCAACACTTGAGTAGCCGTAAATGAACGCTGTTCTTGCTTCTACCAATTCGGTGTTTCGCATTCTTTGTCAACGTCTTTCAGGGAAGCCCTCCAACCGTCAACAAAGAGGGGCCATTGAAACACGGTGAAAATTACGAGTCGGCCTCAGGAAAAGATTCGCAATTCAAGCGAGAGCACACATCAACTTTGTTCAAAGACAAGTTTATGCTCTATTACGCACGGCAGCGTAATGAGTGTAATAAGCTCCATAGTCAAAGGTACAGTCTAGAGAAGCGCAATAGTTTGACGCTTTTTCTCGTGGCGCATGAGTAATTTGTATTTACGCTCGTTACGCGGCGGTGCGTACCATTGCGTATGTTATCATTCAAGTTGTACATTGTTTACGTTTCATTACGCACAGCTGCGTAATGAGCGTAACTTATACATTGTTTACGCTTCATTACGTGCCGCTGCGTAGTGAGCGTAAGATTGCACATTATTTACGCTTTATTACGCACAGTTGCGTAGTGAGCGTAAAACAATTTTGAGCTTATTGTTTAAACACCATATTATGCTCATACACGCAACGCAACGCGAATGACTGTAATACAGCCTGAGCAATTAAAGCGCGCTCAGCATGTACTTGCTCTTCACACGCACAACACGCAAACAAGCATGTTGTACGTAGTCACAATCTGACTTAAGATGATCATGCCGACAGGACCCGCAACATCCGGGATCCATGTCATCATGGTTGCGCCTTTTCCGTGGAGCATCGCGGCCTATAAATACCTCAGTTGACAAAGTTACAAAGGAGGTTGGCAAAAATCAGAGAAGCACAAGCGTATTTCTGAGCACCAGAGCACCTAGCACTTTGGAGCAGAGATACAGAGAACAACGCTTTGGCAATTGTTGACATTATCACCTCACAGTTGAAGCAGAGCATAGTTCACTTTGAGCACCGGTGACAGAAGTAATCATTCTGCTGAAGGACTCTATCAATTAGAAACGATTGATCGGTAGACGTCAAAGCTTGGCCCGCCTCGCATCTCAGCTTTAGCCCACGAGGTAGATCGGACTCCTATTTAGGCCGTTTTGCTTGTTGTTTTGTGCTTGTTTCACATCCTGTAATCGGGGATTCCCCAGTGTAATTTCTCATACAAATATACATTTTCAAGTCAAAGCGCAGATCTTGAAGCTACGTGCTTCTCTTATGTCAGCCTCCGTTTATCGTGTTTAGCATTATCGCCGTTGCAATCCGACTGCATCGTTTTCTCCTCGTTTTACGACTCTTCGAAATAGATCGCTTTCTCTCCACATAATTTTCATCGTTTTACTGACCCGTAAGTCCCTGTCTGATCAACAAGACCAGTCAGGGCACCGCGGATTCGCTTTTCCAGCATAGCCCTCGCACGGATCCGTGGCTAAAACTGTGTACGTCGGAATCTCGGTCAGTATTTCCAGCTGCTGATGTTTTCTGTCGTTACAAGTAACATCTTCCCAGATCCATATCAGCCATACCACAACCTAGCCAATGAACCTAAACCAAAGCCAGGTATTATTTACATAATGATTCAATTACCCTTGCTAATATATGATTGTGTTGTGTGTGCAGATGGCAATCATACAACAACGGAATGGATCTGGAGCAAACACTTGGAATGGATCAACGTTGAAGGAGCTATGCAAGGAGTAGAATGGATAATGTGCTTACGGATGGACAACAGAAGGCGCAATCTAGGCGTTGGCAGCAGCAAGACTCTTCTCTCTCCTCTTTTCTCTTAGCTGCCAAATGTGGTCGATGTCATTGTAATAAGGTGTTCCCCCTTGTTTTCATGAACACCAATTATGTTAAGTCTTGTAATAAGGAACCGTTCACATGTCATTCCATTAGTTCCATTCCCCCTCAATAATCCCATACCTACCTGATATCATTATAAGGAACTCAAGGACGAGTTTTCATTCAGTCATGGGGGTATGATGAGACACGACATGTGCGGCCACCATGATATCACATCCCCTGCGATATCGTATACACGATATCGCGGTCCGCTGCCATATCTATAAATAAGAGGAAGCACTCCCTTCATTTTCCAATCCTAGCTAGAAGTAGCGAAGCTCTGGCAATTTGAACACTCCAGAGCTAGAATTTTTCCCATGTGCCAGCAATAGGAGTACTAGAGTGAACGGCTCTTTATTCAAGCAAGTTTGTAACCTGAACACAAGTTGTGTATGGCAATAAAGATGAACTTGATTGGATAAACCTTGCAGTACATGGCTTCATTTATTGTTATTTATTGCTTTCCTAGTGTGCACGAGTATGACTTGATTATGAGCATCTACGGATGTGTATAGCTAATCAAGGAATCGACTGCTCGTCACAACGCGTGAGTACGACTTGACTACGAGCATTGTGATTGCTTGGTAACCCAGTAGCATATTCCAGGATTTACACTTGGTAATCCCAGTAGTAGTCCAATGTGTACGGCTAGTTAAGGAATCGACTACTCATTGCTAGGCTAGAACATGTGATAAGTACAACATGGCTACAAGAATCCACGGGTGTGTATAGCTGGCCAAGGAATCAGCTACTTATCATACTTAGGCTAAATAGGGGCCTCAGTACGACCACTTCGAGCACTTCTGTTACATGTGGTGATCCCAATAACGATTAGCATTTGGTAGCCACAGTTGCATAGTTTAGGGTGTGTCCAGTAAGTGGAAACAGATGCTGACGCTAGTTAATTTAGACTTAGGAAATTAGTTAGAGTTAGTTAGTTTCTTAACCCTTTCCCTCATAGCTTAGGAGATAAACTGAAAAATACCAAAAAAATCACATACCTCAAACTTGCTTAACCATACACTGTGACATATACAAGCAAGCCTGGGAAGACAACGAACAATTAACCCCAAGTGTTTCTTGTGGCGTTAAGGCATTTAGTCTGCGGAGTTCGACTGGATCACACGTGCACGCTCGTATTCGTATGGTTGCGTGTAGGGGTACCTCGCCACTCATCATATTCCATTTTTCACAAATGTCCTTGCCATGGTTATTCTCAATGGGAGCAACTTCAACATATCATAGATGGGCTCTAATCAAAAACAAGAAGTACTCTTGGGGTCTATGTTGAAGAGAGACTATCAGAAGTAAGAGCTCATTAGATTCAAAGGATAATTGAGTAGGTTCCTAAAGAAGAAGGTGAGTTGAGAAAATTGGAAAGTGCTAAGGAGTATAATCAGAACCCTTCCATCAGAAAAAGGAGGTTTGATTCTATGATAGTGAGGAGGAGGCACCACTTTACGGAGTGGTGTAATGAAAAACCTTGCGAATTCAAAAACCTATGTCTGAAATCTCAACTAAGGATGAAAAAATGTGGAAATATTTGAATGAAAAATTTTAAAATACTCTAAAAATTGTAGAAAAATCCAAAAAATAAGGTGGTGATCATGACTACAAAAGAAGAAATGAAGCTGAATGTGCCTACCAAAGGGGTAAAGACAAAGTTTTGGTAGAAAAAGAGGTTATGGAGTCAAATTAGATTATGATGCTAGATGTAATATCTACCAATATGAGCATCCTGAGGGATATTTCCCTATAGTTTCACACTTATAGGAATCTAGGGTGTATTCTTTAAATTCTAGACTAGCATGAAGGTAAGTGTCCAAAGGTTTTTCTTATCCTCAAGACAATCCAAGGTAGTTCCACTAGCAACAACAAGCTTATTATCAAAGTAGAGCTTCACCACAATCATATGAGTAGTATCAGAAATGGAAACATCCACAATTGTGGAGGATGCCACCACTTAGGCAGTAGTACCCTTCCAAGTACTTAAATCTGTATAGGTACTATGTTTAGCAATCCATGTCTCCGCATGGCTCTTCTAGTCATGCTTCTTTCTAGCATTACTACTACTCTTTAGAGTAATATAAAACTCATTATTCATCTCCTAGAGGGGAGTCCCCATATTTTTATCACCCTCCTCATCCTTTAGCACATTTTCCACCACTCTCAACCTGATTACCACCTGCTCCATCTATGCAAGAAAAAAATTCACACATAGCCATAAGAATGTAATGCTACTAGGGCTATTAACATACATTAGGCTCCTTAGTCAAGTGGTTCAGAATCTAGATCCTATAAAAGATCATTCTTATCAACTAATAGCCCTACAAAGCATTCACTAACTTATGTGGTTGGTCATCTTATATCTCCTTCACCCTCTACATCCATTCCTTTTAAGAGCCCTTCAAACCAAAAACCTTCTAAGATCTACATATTCATGTTAACCCATGCTATATCTAATTGAATCAAGGGTATCAACCTTCCCAAGAAAAGATATGATCCTCAAAGTCCTCTTATCTACTTGCAAATTATAGGAAATGAGCTATGCAAGACTCTTCTCAATTCAGGTTCTAGTGTTAATCAGATTTTCCATGAAATGTACAACTCTTGAAACCTACCTCTCAAGAAGAGAAATATCTATTTAGAATTCATAAGTCAATCCATTACTATTCCATTGGGATTAGTGGAGGACATTGTGACCACTATCTATGGGTGGTCGTATCTCACTGATTTCCTAGTGATCAAAGTTGACAATTGTAATGGGGACTTCAAAATAATTATGGAAATGGCTTGGTTAAGAATTATTGATTTACAAATGGGCATTAGAAATTGTTTCCTAGATATTTTCAAGGAAAATGAATTTGGAAAGATTGAGAAGAAGAGAGTTCCATGTATCATGTATAGTGATACTAGGTGTAACTGTGTAAAAACTCTCATCTATCAAAAGCATATCAATTAAATCATGACGATGTTATTTCCATTGTCATTTGTGAACTAGGTGTTGGATCTATTTCTTGGCATTTTTATTATAGCTTTTGGATGGTTATAGTGGCTATAAAAAAATTTAAACATACCCGAGGTACAAGAAAAAACAACATTCGCAAGTCCCTACATGACTTTTGCATATCGTAAGATGCCTTTTCATCTATGTAATGCCCCTACAACTCTCCAACACTTGATCCTAAGAATTTTTTTAGCAGTAGATTGGTAGCAAGGTGGAATTATTTATGGATGAATTCTCCACCTATGATGCTACATTTAAGAAATCCCTAGACTACCTTGAGCAAGTGCTTAAAAGATGAAAGAAGACTATTCTTTGACTTAGTTGGAAAAAGAGCTACTTGATAGTTTAGAAAGGAATTGTGATGGGACATAGAATTTCTCAACCAGGAATTGAGGTGGACCCTAAAAAGATTCAGGTCATCCAAGGAATAACCCACCAACTAGAAATCATTCAATATGTCTGGTCATTCCTTGGACACATTGGCTACTACTCGCGATTCATAGAGAATTTTGTTAAAATTTTGTAATCATTGGTTGAGCTCACAAAGAAAGATGCTCCATTCATATGGACCAAAGAATGGGGAAAAGCATTCTAATAGCTTAAGAAGAATCTTGTAGAGACTCCAATTCTACTATCACCTAGTTGATCTTGTCCATTTCACATTATGACAAATGCATCAAACTATGCCTTGCGAGTCATGCTCACATAGTTGGATGATCAAAACTTTCATATTACATCTACTATGCAAACCAAAGCATTTTGGGTGCACACCTCAATTACACCACAATGAAGAAAAAGGTAATGACCATGGTATATGCTTTGAAGATGTTTAGGCACTATGTGCTTAGATACAAGGTGTTTGTGCACACTGTTCATGGTGGCATTTACTTCTTGATGAATAAATCAATGGTGAGCCCCTGTGTCATATGGTAGCTAGTTATCTTATAGGAGTTTGATCTTATAATAGTAGATCAAAAGGGAACTGAGAATGTGTTCACTAATCACTTTTCTCAATTATGATGGGACAACAAAGAGGATGAGATCCCACTCTTTGATCAATTTCCTAAAGAACTCCTCTTTACCAATGTAATAAATGAACAAGTGTCCACTAAACAAAAAGGGTATGATGGAATCCTCACTTATCTTCTCACTTAAGAGATGCCACATGAGTTAAACCACTAAAAGAAACAATAGCTTCTTCATTAGGCCAAACAGTTTATGAAGATTAACAAACACCTTTATAAGATGTGCGCAACTAGCCTAGTTCATTGGTATGTTCCTAATGCTAAATAACTACATGTTCTCCAAGATGCTCATGAGGATCCTTGTTGGAGCTACTATGTGAGGAGATGAAAAGCCATTAAAATCCTAATAGCAGGGTATTACTAGCCAACACTCTTCAAGGATGCCCACCAATTCATCCACTCTTGTAAATGTTATTAACAAAATGGTGGGATGATCACTTGAATGGAGGGACCTCAATAGTGGATCCAACCATTAGAATCCTTTTATAGCTAGGGAATAGATTTCATGGATCCCATCATACCCATGTCAAATGGAAAGGTGTATATAATAGTTTTTATTGACTATTATATGAAATGGGCAAAAGTAGCAACCATCACTAACTATACATCTTTCACTACTACTTGGTTTGTATTAAAAAAAATGTTGTAAATAGGTTTGGAGTGCCATGTGCACTAATTTCTAACAATGGTAATCATTTTACAGGTGCTATGTTTTACAAGTTTATGCAACACCTAGGGGTTGCACATTAATTAACATCCTACCACCCCCAAGTCAATGGTCAAGTAGAGGTTACCAATAGAGAGATCACTAAAATCTTAACAAGAATAATCAGCAATTATAGGAGATACTGGAGCACAAAATTTAATGATTCCCTCTAGGCATACTACTTATAATAGAAACACCATATAGGGTACCCTCCATACGAGTTAGTGTACAGAAAATTACCAACTATTGAAATTCAATTGAAGCTCCATACACTTTCAATAGCTTGTGACCTCAAAGTTGACCTGATTCTAGCACAAAAATAGAGATTGATCAACCTTGACATGTTAGATAAGAATCAATTAGTAGCTCTATCTTGGAATAGAGTGCACAAATCATTCAATAAAAAACATCATGACCTTAGGATAAGGAAAGTAAAATTTCAACCTAAAGACAAGGTCCTCTATTGGAACCCCACACATGTACCTCAATCAACTAAGTTCTAATAAAGTGCTTTACTGCCAACAGGACACAATGATCTTATAGCTATTTGCTAATGGTGGTTTTTACCTAATGTTTTTGATTGCTAATGTTCGGTTTCTATTTTTTATTTTTGATGACTAATGACTAAGACAAGGTTCTATTTCATGGAATAGGTAGTGAGTCCATGTCATCCACCCATCCACCAACTCTATGATTTTCCTAGTTTTGGAAATATGAGGTTCTTTTTTCATTAATAAAACTTTAACAAACTTGTGACCTTGGTAGTTTTCAAAATTAGTAAAGATTCAAATGTTTGAAAAGGATGTTACTTCAAGAGAATTCAATACTCTTTGTTCCTCTCTACTTTCTTGAGTGCATGTGTGTTTTCATGAATTTCATACCATTTCGTGTCAACCAATAATAGAAAGTTGAATAAGTCTTTGCATGGTGTGGTTCCTATCCAAAAATTCACAAAAAAAAAACATAAAATCAAAGAACCAAACATGATGGGAATTCAAATAATACCCCTTAGGTAAAACAAATAGGCTACAAAAATTAGTTATGAGACTAGAAAGACATGTTACCCATGCTTGAAGGTCCCCTCTAACTAAGAACCTTTCTCACTTCCTACTTCTCTTTTATTCTCAAATAAGGAATGGTGGTTATCTATGGGAGAATTCTTGTGTCTTGAAGGGGTAGACTAGTCCTAGAGTGATGATGTGAAGTCATTGAAAGTTGCTGGTTTGGTATAAACTAAGGATTGACTTTTATTGGGTCATTTAACCATAAACTCCATAAGGGACTTCATGTGACCATGATTGGAAAATTCATTCCACTTTATTTAATCTATCAATGCTTTCCATAATTCACCTCACTATTTCTTTTCATGTTTCTATTCAATGTCTTAGTTTGATGCGTTAAAATTCTTAAGTAGATTCTTCCAGATTTGGTCCTTAACTTTTCATAACCATTAATTAACTATGAGGCCAACAGATTTCCTAAGATAAGGTTATGCAAGGGGAAAAAGGGCATAAGCCTATTATGCGGAGGATCCACTTTCATAGCTCTTAGTTGGGGTAGTTAAGTCCCTTATCCTTAAACATTTTTGCAATCAAATATTTTGCATTCCCCATAGGTTGCATCCAACTATGTGCTCCTTACGGTATTTCTCTAATCATTCTCCATCTTTTGTGAAATCTCAAGTCCTCTTCATATATCTCATTGTGTTCTTGGTTTTTTGGGATTTCATTTGATTCTAATTTCACCCAAAAAATCCTTGTATTTTTCAAATTTTGATTTTTTCAATGATGATTAATAACTGCATCAACTACGCTAAGCCAATGTAGTTGACCATATCGACTAGGCCCCATCGATCAGATCTAGTCAACACATGGGAAACATTCTATATATAGTGCCCACCACTTAGGAATTTTTAGCCATTTTCTTCAAACATAAATGGATTTTTTGCAATTTTTCAAAGCTCAAAATCTTCTAAAGTCCATAACTTTCAACCATTTGTCTAATTCACTTCGTTCTTCAACCATGTACCTTCTAGAGATATGCTTTAAGTTTCTGACAAAACATTTTTAAAAAATTTTCTAACTCCCTCATGGGTTTAATGAACAAAATACTATTAAATGTGTAGCGACCGAAAACATCGATCGCTGGAAACACCGAGAGGTTGCTGGTCAAAGCAGTTTAACCCCAAATCCATACAAGGGCCGTGCTAGATAAATAGCAATGGGATGCCTTGAACAGTCTAGTTGATCATACAGGGACTTAACCAATGTAATTTAACCTTTCATAAACATTTTTTTAAATGCAAAATACGTGAGATGTAATTCATGATCAATAAGTGCGATAATAAGGAAAATGATGCTAAAGGAATCACAAAGTAAATGGGATAAGAAAATACACCACTACAAAGTCATGCGTTCAATTCTCTTCTTTTCTTGAAAATGTATAACAAGTTAAACAACACTGGAGGCACACAGAGAGTTCAGGAATGACTGAAATGTTCGAAAAATCCCCACTACTTTTGAATGTGAACTCAAAATCCAATTGTACAAAGATGCTAATGCAAAGAGCTAATGCCAAATGTCAAAGAAAAATGCCAACTCAAGATCATCAACAATTGCTAAACCTACCAAAAAAGATTTGTCAACCGTTTTCTTTAATGTAAAAATGCTCATTCTTTCTGCAAAAAATACAACCCTTTCAACGACGTTTGCAAGGGTATTTATAAGGCCAGGATCAGGTGAGAGATGCAGTTTAGATGCCATGTGCCCTAGACCCACAAGATGCTGATGTGCCCACACTGCATGGATGTGCAAAAATGGTTGTGAACCTACTACACTACCACAATGTTATCAAAATTTCTCATGCTAGGATCCAGTGTGCTAACAACGCAAGCAAGGAATGCAACACATTGAAGTAGTGTAGCTGCTTGCTATGTTTCATATCGTAGCATGTAGGCATAGCCTAGTTGCTTGCTACACTGTGATACGCTATGTAGCGTAGTGCAGCATAGCCACTGGTTTGAAAAAGAAATTTGCATTGAAGTCAACATGCATTTTTTGGAAGCTTCGGTGCACATTGGACTAACTTTTGAAGTATTTCATTGATATGCATTCTTTTCTATGCTATGCTACACTACATAGCATAGCATAGCGTAGTAGTCGATCTAACTTGCATTTCTATTAAAACTACGATGGGAAAATTCTACTTTTTTTCCCTTGCTACACTGTGCCATGCTATGTAGTGTAGCATAGCGTAGCACTCTAAAATGGTTGACTTTTTACTTTGCTTTTCTATGAACATCTTGCTAAAACTAGCATTTGGACATTTGCTTGATGTTTCGAAGGCTTGTTATGCTGCGTAGCATAGTGTAGCATAGCATACTTCTCCACTAGAAAACTTGCTTAACTATTTTTTCCATCCTAAGCACCACTGACAACTCCAAGTAAGGTTTCTGAATAGATTGTCAGCCAAGTGAATCACCCAGGTGGGCAGGCTGGAGAGTCCATCGGGTCTGTCACCTCTAGAGGTAGAAAATTTTCCAAAATGAATAGTCTAAACTCAGAGCATTCATTTCCTACCAAACTATCATGAGGCTACACTTGTGGAAATGTTTACCTCATTTCCAAGATCCTTGTGAAGTAAGAGTACCTTAAAATTTTATGGTGTTTCATTAGCCCCTCTTTGTCGAAGTCTAGAGGATGGGCCCGAGAGAGGTCAACAAAGAATATGAAACACCACAAAAGACAAGATGCTAACGTTGCCCCTTAGTGATCATCAAGATGTCTCTTAGCTATGCTTTGAGAGTGCTAGGATAGTTATGTACAGAAAGGAAAAAGGGTGGAGCTATGAGAATGATTTCAGGAAGGGAAAGAAGTAGCAATGCAGTTCCTCATCAGAGTGCTTGTGATGGAGTTGATATACATGAGAATCTTTTCCTTTGTAGGCACCTAACCTCTCATTGGAATGCTTAGAGATGGTCATCACGAAACAGCTAATGTGCCATTTGTTTTAGGCACTTTTTTTTTTGCGTGAGCTTTTGCTCTTTTATGCTTTTCTTTTGTTGTTTTGCCATTTTCATTTGCAGACAACCTTGTTGTCATAGGACAGGTGTCTCTTTTCCAGAATGAGTTGCATTACATCCACGTGGAGCTTCAACCTGCCTACAGATGCTTCCCATGCAGCGAGTTGCATTATGTGTGTCATGGACTTTGCAGTTGAGAATATGGAAGGGCTTTACAGGCATCGAGAAAAATTTGTAAAAGAGAGATGTGACATGGAGAATTACGAGTGCAAGGAATGAGGTAAATGGGGTTAAGGAAGAGAGAGGATGTGCACTCCAAACTAGCCAAGCTAATCAGGATAGCCACCTTCAAACGATGTAGCGTCCTACTACCTTGGCAAGACGTACCTCTGACCAACGCCCCTTTGGCACGTACCCTGCAAACACAACAGAGAGAAAACTAGAGGAAACAAAAATCAAGTGAAACAAAGACAAAGGTCTTGCTTGCTTTAGATGCTTCTAGAACACTGGACATTGTTGTTGAGGCATGCGACGTCCAAACCAGAAAGGCTAGTAGTAGCTCTGGCAACATCAACGTGGAGAGGTAGGCACCGAGATAGCTAGGAATTGTGGTGATGCAAGTGCTTAGGAATATCCACCCAAGGCAAACATCATGTAGTTCAAATATGAGATAGGCTACCCAATAGTTGAACATCTTTTGGGCTTGGGAAACAGTGGAGGCTAGAGGATAGCAACATCGTGGCTAGGCCACAATAGTGCTGGGACTCCAGCAGCAGGCATCGACCAGGGAAGCTACTGCCAGGGTGAAGCTCCATGGTAGCAGTAGCTTTGGAAGGTTAGCAAGATGTCATACAAAATCTCTAGAGGATCAGCAAGATGCTAGGGGTAGTGGTGTTGCATACATTCCAAAGAGTGTTTTCTTGGCGTTGTGAACTACATTCTAGAATTGCAATGTCCCACCCCGTGTTGGCAGTGTGCACATTCACTTTCTTGATGAGTCATGCATGCATGCTAGGGATATGCTGCAAACTTAATTTAAGGTCCTGGTAGACCATCTGATGTGCTGGTTTAAGGTCTCAATAGACCATGGTGCACTAGTTTAAGGTCCTAGCAAACCATTGTGCTAGTTTATCGTCATAGCAGATGATGGTTGAGCTAGTTCAAGGTCCTAGTAGACCGTTGTGTGAGTTTATCATTGTAGTGGACAGTGGATAGGCTAGTTTAAAGTTGTAGTGGACCTTCTATGCTAGTTTAACATCATAGCGAATGTGTTGTGCTAGTTTTACATCATGGTGGAGGAGCTTTGCCAATTTTACGTCGTAGCAGATGTTTTGTGTCATTTTTACATCATGGCGGATGAGTTTTGCCAGTTTTACATCATAGCAGACATTTGCTTACCTTTCTCATGCATCAAATGTAGTATGGCTTGAGATATGAATGATTCACAGGATTTGCAAACTCGTTTCCATCCATGTTTGCCAGCTTGAAGGCCCCATTCCCATAGGATTTTGTGACCATGAATGGACCTTCCCAGTTTGCTAAGAATTTGTTCACATGCTCACAGATAGCCTTAAGAATGAGGTCTTCCTTTTTTACTCGTTGTTGATGTGGGTTTGCATAATGCTTCTTCCATTTCCTATTCTAATATTGCTCTATGCAACCATGTGTCTATGCATGCTCCTTCTCTATTGAGTCAAGGTCAATGATCCTTGACTCATTGTTCTAGGATTTGCTCATGACGTTTGATAGGATCATTCGAAGTTCGGATACCTGCACCTCAAGAGGTAACACTGCTTCAAATCCATAAAAAAGACTATAAGGAGTCTTACCTGTTGCAGTCCTGCATGTCGTCCTGTAAGCCCATAGCATATAGAGGATTTGCTCATGCCATCACCTCTTGCTATTGTTAAGCATTTTCTTAAGCAAGTTGATGATGGACTTGTTCATAGCTTCTGCCTGTCCATTTTCCTGTGGGTAATATGGCAAGCAGAATGATTACCTAATGCCAAGGTTGCTACAGAAGGCTTTGGTTTCTGCACTACTAAACTTTGGCCCATTGTCGGTCACAATAGTCATAGGGATCCCAAACTTCATCACAATGTTATCTAAGATGAAGTGGAAAACCTGCTGGGATGTAGTCTTCCTAAGAGGAATAGCCTCCATCCACTTCATAAAATACTCAGTGGTGGTGATGATGAAGCTATGCCCTACGGAAGACTTAGGAATGATAGGTCCTATGATGTCTAGTCCCCATCACTGAAAAGGCCACGTGATCTACGTTGGATGTAATTCTGTAGGTGAAACATGTAATATATTTGCATATCTTTGGCACGTATGACAAGTCTTGACTTTGGCTAATCAATCTTGCTCCATGTGAGGCCAGTAGTATCCTAGGCATTTGATTTTTGCTGCCATGGCCCTAGGTGTTATGTGTCCACCACATAGTCCATCGTGTAGTTCATTAATGACCTTCTACGCTTATTCCTCATTCACGCATGCCAGCAATATCACTTGAAAGGAGCATCTGCACAAGGCGTTGTCTCCCATGAGCACAAATCACCAAGCACGCTTGTGGATGGCATCTCTCTAGGTAGATGTCAATCAGCATGGGGGCTCGTCATGTTATAGGTAGGCTTTAATGTTGGTGTACCACTCCTGGGTGTCTGCAGCGCTAATAGAGGCTAAGTGTTCTACTTGAGTGATAGGCTCCATACACTTGGTAATTGAAGTGGGCAAACATGCAAACAGGTGTGGTGGCACATTTAATGCTAGGGTGGCCAAGGCATCTACTATGGTGTTTTCGTTGCGTGGCACATGTTGAACATCTGTTGTTGCGAACTATTTAAGTAAGGTTTTCACTAGGTTGTAATAGGGCTACAAGTGTGTAGCTTTTCATGTGTAGACATCAGTGATTTGATTCACGATGAGTTGTGAATCACCGTGAATCACCAGGTGTTAAATGCTTAATGCTTGGGCTACTAAGAGGTCCTTGAGTAATCCTTCGTACTCTGCCACATTGTTCGTAGAAAGGAATATAAAACAATAAGCAAAGGGTTGCATTTTCCCATAGGGGAACATGATGACAATAGCTACACTACCTCCTTGGGTGGTCGAGGCATCGTTGAAATGAAAATGACTTCAAGATGTGATGGTACCATGTTGATAGTGTTAACATGCACATCAGGGAATTCGGGATCTATGATTGCTCGATCATCGATGGGTGAGGTTGTGAGTTGCGTAGCTATAGCTTGACCTTTTGTCGATGATTGGCTCACATAATGCGAATCGAATTTTGCAGTTATGGCTTTCCACCAGGCTATCTTTCTGCTCTCATATAGATTGTTTGTGATAGCCCATAGTACATTGTTCTTGCAAATGATGTTAATCTTGCTACGAAATAGATAATGCCTTCATTTTTTTAATGCGAAGACTAGGGAAAGGTAGTTTTTCTCCATCTCATTCTATTTTTCCTCATACACTATCAATGCATGACTTAGATAATACACTGGAATCTCAGAGCCATCGTCTCATCTTTGACATAACAGAGTAGTGATATACGTGTCTGAGGTGGCAAGGTAGATGAAGAAAGGCTTATCCCTTTGTAGTGGGTACATAGTCGGGAGATGTAAAAGCTCTTTCTTTAGATCATCAAAGGCTTGTTGGCATTGTGTTATCCATTCAAAGTTAATCCCTTTGTTTAGTAAGTGTTGCATGGGGTGTAACTTGTCAGTCAACTTTACTATAAACCTTCTGATGAACTGTACCCTGCCTTGTAACCTGCACAATTCTTTAAGATTCATAGGGGGTGCTAGATTAACAATGGCCTTAACTTTGTCAAGGTCCACTCGTATTCCAGCCTCCGATACTACAAACCCTAACATGCATATGATTCTCACCCTAAAGACACACCTTTTTAGGTTAAGGCATAAATTTTGCATCTAGTAGCACTTGAGGACTACACCTAGATTGTTGGGATGATCAATAACATTTTTAGATTTGACCACTATGTCATCCACGTAGTTGTTCATCATTTCTAGGATGTAGTTGCTAAAGATATATCTCATGGCTCTCTGGTAGGTTGCTCTAGTATTCTTGAGCACAAAGGGCATCATAGTGTAACAGACAGTCCCCCATGAGGTCATGAAGGTTGTTGTTAATTGATACTCTAGGTTGATGTGAATTTGGTTGTAGCTGGAGAAATCGTCCATGAAGGATAATAGAGCATGACTAGCTATAGTGTCGATGAGTTGATCAATACTCGACAGCAGGAAGTCATCCTTAATCATGGCTTTGTTTAGATCCCAAAAGTCTATACAGATTCATATTCCTCCCATTTTCCTAGAAACCACACCAATGTTTAACACTCACTCTGAGTAATCAACTACCCAAATGAAACCAACCTGATACAGCTTGGTGATTTCATCCTATATGGCTAGTGAAATCTCTGGTTTAACCTTTCGAGCCTTTTTCTTAACTACTTTCATACGCTAATCTAAGATAATGTTGTGTTGTATAAGCCTTGGATCTAAACCCGACATGTCATTGTATGACCACACAAAGACCTCAATATTATCTTGCAGTATCTTCGATACATCTTTGTGCATTTTTGAATCTAAGAGGGAGCTAAGTTTTAACATTTTTGCTTCCCCCCCCCCCCTAGATGTAGTCACAAGAGTTTCAATAAGAGGGTCCTCGGTTACATCCCCAGCCTCTAAATCTAGGGCTTGAACTAGATGTTTGGGCCAGTTAGGGGATGTTTCTAAGGATGCTATAGTGCTATCTATGAATGATCCCTAGTCTATTGACTCTGGGTTCAGTTGTCTTACAAGCTCACCGTGTAGACCTGTCAAGGCTAGAGGTGAAGAAAGATCATGATGCATTACCATTCTTGCTCAACCTACCACAATGAGATAAATGCCAAGTCAATGGATACCTATTTGTAGCAACAAAATATAGCAGACATTCACAAAGTAATGATGAAATATGCAAATATTAAATAATTGTAAAGTATGATATAAAGTTTTTAGCTTGCCAGTTTAAGATCATAGCTGACTTCCTCGATGCAAAGATTGCAAACTGATAGTTTAAGGTCTTTGCAGACCACTAACGAGATCAAAGTTGTGGGTCAAAATTGCTAGTTTAAGGTCTTTGCAGACTGCCAATAGATTTGAAGCTATGGATTGAAATTGATAGTTTAAGGTCTTTGCAGACCGCTAATGGATTATTCTAGCGAAACTACAAGGTATTAGATTAAGGTCTTTGAAAACTACTAACGAGCTATATCTTGTGAAGGAAAATAGCTAGTTTAAGGTGGGTCGAAGCTTTCGGTCGAGCCCACCTGACACGATGCAAATAGTGCTACTACGCTAAGGCAGGGGTGCTATGCTATATGGAACATCTTGCATTAATTGAAGTGAATAAATGGAAATTTTATTTTTTTGTAATGGTTATAAATAGGGGTTTACCCCTGGTAAACTCATCATTTTCACAATAAGAGCGCAGAGCCCACATCTAGAGCATAGAGCGATTGTACAAATGAAGAGTAAGGTGGTTTAATGTAGAGACTGAGAGAAAACCTGCAATCAAGATGATGGTACCCAAGAGAGAACACAAACACCTAGCGCTTGCCAAGGTAGACGAGGTAAAAGACACTCTGGGGCTTCTTTCACAAGTGCATGTCGTAGTGTGGGAGGAAACTCCATTGGCTTGGTAAGTTGCTACGCTACCTCTATTTTTCATGCTACTGTTGTTGCTTCTACTTTCTTTTTGTTTCTACTTTCGTTTTGCAATCTGTGTTTTCTATCATTATTTTTTGTTGTTATTTTGTCCTTTACACCATTGCTATTGTTGATTCGGCCATGATGGTATACGGATGTTATGCTAAGGTTGGATGCAGTGTTGCTCAGAACATCATTTTTGTGGCTATCTTGCCATAGGGGTTTAGGTGATTGTGGAAACTTGGCATGCAAATAGCATAGCGTACCACTCTCAGGAGGGTTTGGCCATGCATGTGATTCGACAACATAACACATGTCTATCATGGCGTAGTGAAAATCCTTTTGTTAGGTGGCAGATTTGTCGAAATGAGTGCAATGCATTGAATTCTTTCTTGTTTAAAAATTTAGATTTAAATATTTGTGGTTCTGCTACGCTATTGCCTTAGTAGTTCAGCTATGCTACATGCATGAAAAGAGTTTTTCTATGCTATCTGTAAATGGCTAACCTTGCTACATCACATGCGAACTTCACTCGAGCATTTTGTTAACATTTTCTATTGTATTATGCAGGGTGATGCTAAGGCTGATTTTGATCATCCTAGAAATTGTAGGGGTCTTGTGCTACCTAAGCGAACCAGTGGCTAATGTTCCTCCACCCCACTCACATGTGGGGTAGCAGGTGGTCTAGTTCAAGGAAGGTGCATGGGACTTCCTGTAATTTCTCCTCCAGCATTTTAGTGTGATTGTTTGGTCACACTTATCGGAGGAGGTAGTAGTTGTAATAATAGAAACCCTGTTTCCTAGGGCAAATCAGGGTATTCTGAGATTCTTGACTAATGGAGTAGTTAGGAATGGGTAGGGAGAAGGATCCAGTCAGTGCCCAAAAAGCTTGAAGCACCTAGCATGGATCTAGGAGATGCCTGAATATAATTGCTACCATCAGTACAACACACTATTTATTGCCTGCCATATGGGAACTTACTTTCAGAACCCACCAGGAACCATTTATTGTGTAGGTGGGTGAGTTTTGTAAACATATTCCGCTACACCATGCAATGCATGCTACGTTAGGCCAAAATGTTAATAGTGTAATTTTGTTACCAGGTTTTTATTAAATAAGGATGGGCTTCACGGTGATACGAATGCATTGGCTTTGGCATAGATGTCACTGCAAGAGTTTTCCTCCATCGAGAATATGCGTGCAGGCATAATAGGCCAATGCGGGGGTAAGTACAAAACCTATCCAACCTGGTACTCCTAGTTCTATGATAGGTGCAAGAAGCTGGATTTGTTAGATGGGGATTGGGAACCCTTTAAGCTGATCACCATTTAAGATGTATTGGTAGATCTTCCACCATTCCCGTCGCCATTTAAACCAGGTAAGCTAAACTATGAATTGTTTGCATGTCCGAGTATTTTTCCTATGTTCATTTTTTCTTGGCTTATGCCTTGCCTAAGTTTTTGTTTTTTTTATGTGAAAACTCCTCAAGAGTTAAAGAAATCCTAGGAGGTGATGATGATCACCTTTTGGCATCACGAGGCCAACATCTACTTCAAGTATGAGGAGATGGACAAGGCCCAATGCTGGCTTTGTAGTGGGGTCCCCGAAATGCTCATCAACAAGCTTCAAGAAGCTAGGCTCATGGACTTGTTCTTGGCCATGAACCCAAGTGTCCCTGCTACTAAAATGCTTGCCCTATCCAACTCTTTTAATGAAAAGGCAGACTGCTTCAGCACATGTGTGCACAGTGTGCTAATGGCATTGGAAATCAACAACCAACTATTCGTGAATCCTTTTGGTGTCCTTGCTAATGGACTCCACGTGGAAGCAAAGACCAAAAAGGAGGTGAACCATCAAAGGGACATTGAGGCGTGGCTAGGGGAAATGAAAGGGTGAAATGGGATCCTTATGGAAACTGCTACGCTAAAAGTGGCCAAAATGGTTTACCCCGTCTTCCGTACCCGTGCTTTCCCCAAGCTACTGTCCCAAGGAAAACTCATTGGGATTGAGCAAGCTTGGGTTATGAGGGAGGTTATGGAAGATAGGGCCCATTACAACTGGGATAAGCATCTATGCAAAGGTCTACAAGCTGAAATGGTCAAGTGTCATAAGAATCTTGAGTCCCGTTATAATGTGCATCATGTCTTCTTCATAGCTTGCTTGTGGTGGTTTGAGGAATTCCTAGTAGTCTGTGAGAATGGAGTCTAGGTGATGCAAGATCATAACCAAATTTTTAAACCATGGATTTGGCAAGTCTTTTGGACCACCCAAGCCCAGGATCCCCTAGAAGCCATCGGGGAGTCGTTTTCCATGATGACTAAGGATGGGGTGGCCCGCAACTTTCATGGCTAGGATAGCGTAGGAGAGGTACCCCTTGCTACTATGAGTAGTGTATCATAGGGAAAACGTCTCATCATAGAGACAGTGACCACAAAGTTGTGGCGTAAGAGGTCTCATCTAATTGAGGATCCTCCCCGTACGGATGAAGAAGGAGGGTAGAAATTGTAGTTTAAGTTACACAAAATACAACCTCCCATTGGCAAATTTTTTTCTCTATGTTTTTTTCTTTGCTGGTTTGGTTAATGCCTACTATGCTATGCTATGCTAGGTAGCATAGCATGGCATATCAATTTTTAGTTAACATGCTAAAGCCTAATGCAAACTTGCCTTGCTGCTAGAGAAAGAAGAATAAGAAAAAGGTGATGAAGAGATGTCACCTCCCAAAATAAGGGGGTGGTTAATAAAGATGCAAGGGCCCTAGCCATAGAGGGAAGGACCCCAATCATCAGAGAAGGACCTCCCATTGATGAAGAAAATGCTCATACTGATGAGGAGGACATTTCTGCTGATGAGAAGGATTCCCCTACTAATGAGAAGGATGTTGCTACCTTAAAAAGAAAGGCCGTAGAAAATAAAGAGGAAGCCCGTGTCAACTAGTAGGGGACCTCTACTAATCATCCCTTTGCTAAATTCATTTCAACAACGAAGGAGCAGATGAACGTAGGTGGTGCTGCCATAGTGTTAAGCCAGCCAGGAGGAGGGGAGCTACAACTAGATGCTTGTGAATTTGACCATATATTCGATAGTATGCAAATGGGTGACCCTCCTCCGCCCCCCGCTATCATCTCTAAGGGTTTGCTAGGTAGGAGCCCTTACATTGTCATTTTCATTACTCATCATTTTTATTGTAGTCCATCTCAGTCATGACTGATGCATTTGGTTACATGGCAGACACTGTTGTTGGCACTGTAGGACCTTCCTTGATTTAGCTAGAACCATGGGCCGAGACCCCTGATAAGTTAATGCTCATGCAAGGGGTTTTCGATGACATGACCGACCATCTCAAGTAGGTTGATCTGGAAGTGGGTAGGTGAAGTGGCTACGCTAGGCCCTTTGAATTCCTATGCTAGACCTTTTGGATTGCTGAATTTTGCTACGCTACTATGACTAATGCATTTTCATGTATGGTCAACAACTTCTCGCCTCAAGTGGGACACGAAACAAGCAATCAAGGTTGATGTCATGCCTACATTCCCACTTGAAGTGACCGAGGTGCCTCATCACATATACAACGAGGCTAGTGAATATGCGTTGCACTCAGCATGCTCCTTGTGGGAGTGTAGGCGCGTGAATGAAGACCTATGGAAATCGGTCCAAAGGCTCGAGAAAGAGAAAGTCACTTGACTACTGAGGTGGGAGACCTCCATTCTAAGAATGAGTTCCTCCTAGCCTATGATACCAATGATGGTAGTTGGTGCATGGCCATCATAGATTACGCAAGATACTGGACAATTGTGTGGTGCGACAACAAGGCCACCCACGAGATAATCGAGCAATGTATGCAGATTGACTTGTTGTCTTAGAAGAACCAGGACTAGAAAGATTACAATGCAATAGTTTATGAGTGGGGGCAATTCTAGAAAAACCACAAGCATATGTATAAACTAGAACGTGCCACCTTCCGCAAATAATACCGAGATGCTTCAGTGAAGTTGTATACTCATGAAGCATTCCTAGATGCCATTGGTGCTTCTGAGGCCTATAACAAGTTCATGAAACAAGTGGTGGTCAATAAATCCCCTAAGTAGGAAGTGAACCTTTCCACATGTGAGACCACCATTGCCTCCTTTTCTCTAGGGCCATTAAGATGGACGGCCATCAAAAAGGAGAAAGTTGCTGCAAACGCTAAGGTAAGCGATAGACATTAGATGGATATTATAGATGAGGAGTTCTGGCACCGCCTTAGGATCGGATTGGATCGCATACCCCCCGAGACAGACGCAAGGCCATTTTGGGTTAGTCACTTTCTTATAATGCAACTATTTGTTTATGATGTAGATTCCGGATGAAGATTACTGCGACTCTAGCTAACCACTTCACTTTTTATGATGTAGATTCTGGATGAAGAAGTAGGGTCCTACAAGGGTGAGAATAATGATGCAGAGGAAGGTGGTGCAAGGGAAGACAATGCAGGAGAAGATGATGCATAACAGCAAGGGCTTTTCGATTTTGTATTTTTGCAAAACTATTGCGAACATTGTTTACTTGAAACCTTGAATAAGAAAAATGAATTATGTCACTATTGGAGTTATTCTAGCCTATGCATTACACATGTTAGCTATGCGATCAATTTTTTTTATGTTTTAATGTTTTTAATGTGTCTTAGTTTTAGGCCATTTTGGGCCACATGTAGTTTTGGGCTATTTCAGGCCACGTGTAGTTTTAGGTCATTTTGGGCCATGGGGTGATGTAAACGAAAGAAAAAAGTTTTCCCAGTTTTAGGCCTTAGTGGGCCGTATGTAGTTTTAGGTCATTTCGAGCCATATGTAGTTTTAGGCCAGTTTGGGCCATGGAAATGATAGCATAGATGGATGTATGTGAAGCGAAAAAGCAATAAGTGTACAATGGATGTTAACTGGGTAGGAAGCAGTGGTGTTACTATGCTATGCGTAACTACTTTCTGACCCATTGTGGATTTGGTGAGATGTAGGGCTGAGAAGCTTTGTTGCAGCACTCATCTACATCATTGTCCTCTGCTTGGAAGGGCAACTCAACCCACGTATTTTTGTTTCCTGGGCCAGCGTGTTGGGCTGGCCCTTTCGCTAAACCGTTAGTATCTACATAGATAGGCACCTCATTCTTAGAGGTTATGACCTCTAAGCCTTGCTCCATATCTATGTTATTTATTGCTTGCGCTGCTTCCTCTTCGTCATGGATCATCACCTCCCTACCTGCATAGGGCATGTGGATCTCCTGATGTATGGGTCAAGAGACAGCCCTAAGTTGTTCTAGCCATGACCTCCCCAAGATCATGTTAAACCCAAGCATCTCTTCCACCATGATAAACGGTGCATTCGTGGGGAACTGGTCCCCTACCACAAAGTCAATGTGGATGGTGCCTTTCATCACAACCCATGCCACGTTGAATGACTTCAAGCATGACGTTGTCGTGGGTTTGACTTGGTCTACCAAACTTAGCTTATCCACAATAGGGAATGGGATGACGTTTGTAGCAGCCCCATCATTAACATGTACCCTTTGGATCTTATGTTAATCGACCTGAATTGTGATGAACAAGGGAGCTGTAGTCACCTGACCTTTTTTAGGGTCTTCCCTAATGGACTCGTCACAGAAAGTCAACTGGGATGGTTGTGGTTCTACGGGTGCAGAAGGAAGAAAAATAGAGTGGATTTCTTTCTCTTCTACCGACATGTTCTCGTCAACTGGTATTATCGTTAACATGTAAACCAGAGCCTCACGGTGTGTAGTGGAAGTCATAATCAGGTCATACAAGCTCAACATTGTATTTTTTTGTTTCAGAGCCTACTTGACCTGGGTAAGAGTGCTTAAGAGGACTAGGCCACCTTCCTGTTTACTACCTTTTTCCTCTTCCATTTGTCCCAGGAGATGAATTTCCTGAGGAAGGAGGGTTTCAAGTCTATGGTAAGATCCTTTCGAGCGAGGTGGAGAAGACTATGCACATGTAGCAATGTTATCCTTTGGTAATGAGGACATAGATGCAGAGGGTACGGGCATAGGCTTTGAAGTACCTAGGATGGTACTTTCTATTGACACCTTACCTGTCGAAATCTCTTCTTTTTTCCTTGGACAAAAAGGCTATGGTGTTATCTTATGTGGGGCGGGGGCAATTGATTAGCTTGGCCCCCTGATGATGAATGGTGCTTGCAGTTTTAATGCGGTTGGCGGTGGTGCGGTTTTGCTTACAAGCGATGTAGGGGTGGATGTCCAGGGAGGAATTCTCAAGACAAATGGTTGTTGTAGGTTTTTCTTAGCCGCTAGTGGTGTTGGTGCGCTACGCTGAGGCACACGAACCACAAACGGCTACTAGGACAGCTTGGGGCTACTATTAATGTCGATAGTGTTGATAGTGTAGCTGGCATTGTTGACATTAAGAGGATCCATGTAGACATGCAAAGATTGATTTTTGGGATGCACTGGGTTGCTTTCATCTAGAACTAGTTTCCCTTGATCAATCATTCTTTGGATGTAATCCCTTCATGCTAGATAGTAATCCGTGTCATGACCACACTGTTGATGGTAGTCACAGAATCGCTCCAATGTGAAATTCTTAGGAACTAGGGGCTCATTGGGCAAAGCCAAGGAGGGGTTCCTAAAGAGTTCATAGTACCATTGATGTTTTTTGGCTGCCTCCTCTAACATCCACTTATGTTGGATATAACCCTTCCCCAATAATTACTTTAGAAGTTTTGAAGGCTTGATGAGTAGCGGGGTATATTTAGAGTAGTCTTTACCCTCAAAACTAGATTTGAGGATGTGGATGCTTCAGGTGTCGATGCCAAGGGTTGGGATACATTGCCCAGTGTGGGGTTAGTTGCTGGTGTAGCTGCCTTCTTGTTATTATTATCTTTTGGTTTGGCTTCGTTTGCCACAATGGCCACTGTGGCTGTTGTAGCCTTACCCTTGTCTTTGTCCTTCTTCACAAAGGTGTTATTATATGCAACATAGTTTGGGTCTTTGCTTTCCTCGACCACATCTTGTATACTCTTGGTCTGAGTGAAATCCTAACTAAGATTCCATGGAGCGAGACAGTACAATTTGGACTTAATGAAGTTGTTCACTGCACCCTTAAAGATAGCCAGTAGATGGGCCTTCGCAATGGGCTCGTGAATCTCATTAAGGGTAGCACTTCACTACTGTATGAATTTCTAGACTAGTTCAAGTGGATCTTGTTTGATGCTCATTAATTGATCCAATGTAACCTTTGGTCTCAAGTTTTACTTGAAACGCATTACGAACTAGGTCAGCAGCTCCTCTAGGGTTGATATGGAAGAGCGTGGGAGCGCACAATACCAGTCCAAGGCTTTGCCTATTAGAGATATAGTAAACACATGGATGATTATCTATGGCCACTATTGCAAAAGAAGGGACTCAGATCTAAATGTATCAAGATGACTATTGGGATCACCCTCCCAGTTGTATTTTGTGAAATGGGCGAGTAGCATCCCATGGGGTAACATTAGCATAGGGACTACCGAGCTGATGGGATCATCATGGTAGAAATCTACTACTTCTAGAGTGTCAAAACTAGTAGCCTTGAGGCATTTGATTTCCTCAATAAGGGTTTGGATAAGCTGGAATACTTGATCCAGACCTAGAGACGATGGAGATGGTTGGGGAGCTACAGAGGTAGCTCCTATTTGTAGAGTGGCAAGGGCAGCGACGTCACCCATAGGGTTGCGACAAAGCAAACATGATCATGAAGGGGTGATGTTAGCATCTTGTCTTTCATGGTATTTTGTATTCTTTGTTAGCATCTCTCGGGCCCATCCTTCAGACATAAACAAAGAGGGGCCAATGAAACACCATAAAATTTTAAGGCACTCTTGCTTCACTAGGACCTTGGAAATGAGGCAAACATTTCCACAAGTGTAGCCTCATGACAGTTTAGGAAGAAATGAATGCTCTAAGTTTATACTATTTATTTCAGCAAATTTTCTACCTCTAGAGCTAACAAGCCCAATGGACTCTCTGGCTTGCCCACTTGGGTGATTCACCCAGCTGATAGTCCATTCAGAAACCTTGCTTGGAGTTGTCGACGGTGCTCAGGATGGATAGAATAGTTCGGCAAGTTTTCTAGTGGAGAAGTTTACCATGATACACTACGCTGTGCAGTGTAGCAAGCCTTCAAAACATCAAGCAAATGTCTGAATGCTAGTTTTAGCAAGATGTTCACGCAAAAGCAAAGTTAGAAATCAACCATTTCAGAGTGCTACGCTATGCTATGCTACATAGCGAAGCACAGCGTAGCAAGGGAAAAACAAGTCGAATTTTCCCGTCATAGTTTTAATAGAAATGTAGTGTAGCAAAGAATGCAAATCAATAAAATACTTCAAAAGTTAGCCCGATGTGCATCGAAGCTTCCAACAGATGCATGTTGACTTTAATGCAAATTTCCTTTTCAAACCGATGGCTACGCTGGGCTATGCTACATAGTGTATCACAGTGTAGCAAGAAGCTACACTATGCTGACATGCTACACTATGCAGTGTAGCACAATGTAGCAAGTAGCTATGCTACTTCAACATGTTGCATTCCTTTCTTGTATTGTTAGCACACTGGATCCTAGCTTGAGCAGTTTTGACAACATTGTGGTAGCATAGCAGGTTCACAACTAGTTTTGCACATCCACGCAATGTGGATACATTAGCATCTTATGGGTCTAGGACACATGACATCTAAACTGCATCTCTCTCCTACTCCTAGTCCTATAAATACCCCTGAAAATGATGTTCAAAGGGTTGGCATTTTTGTAGAAAGAATAAGCATTTTTACATTAAAGACAACGGTTGGCAAATCTTTGTTGGCAAGTTTTGCAATTGCTGATGATGTTGGGTTGGCATTTGTCATTAGCTCTTTACATTAGCATCTTTGTACAATTGGCTCTTGAGTTCACATTCAAAAGTAGTGGGGATTTTTCGAGCATTTTGGTCATTCCTAGACTCTTCGTGCATCCTCGACGTTGTATAACTTGATATACATTTTCAAGCAAAGAAGAGAATCGAACCCATGACTTTGCAGTGGTGTATTTTCTTATCCCATTTACTCTGTGATTCCTTCAGCATCATTTTCTTGATTATTGCACTTATTGATCATCAATTAGATCTCCCGTATTTCAAATTTATAACAACATTTGCGAAAGGTTAAATTACCCCAGTTAAGTCCCTGTCTAATAGACCACACCGTTCAAGGCACCCTGTTTCCATTTTATCTAGCATGGCCCTTGTATGGATTTGGGGCTAAACTACTTTGACCAACAACCTCTTAGTATTTCCAACCACCAATGTTTTTGGTCGCTACAAAATGTTCAACCTATGGAAGTTAAACCCTTCCAACACGCTCTGGTAACTTGCTTAATCTAATAATAATAAAATAATATTAAAATAATCAAATGACCATGATCACATCTTGGCCACATGTAACTACCCCTATAGATAATTTATTCCAAATGTTTCAAAGTTACACAATAAGTGTTAATCCTTAGGTATGTTATGATTACAAATGGCATTGAGACTGAAACACCTGTAGGAAGGAGAACCATCCCAACCAAGGGAAAAATGACCTCTAGATGAGAGCAGTAAGAACAAGCCCAAGAATAGGAAATAGAAACTCATGTAATGGGGCCTCTTCAAAAGGAAATTGAAGTGTAATCTATCCAACAAATTCCCAAGGAAGTGGTTGTAACTGAACAATCCCATCGAGATGAGGTGCCAAGACTGATGCCAAGACATGAGGTCACATTGACTCAAGACTACCTTGATCAAATTGAGCCTCATGACATCTAACATATAGTTCTCCAAGAATTAAACTTTGGACCATTCTTAGAACATGCTCCACCAGAAGTCAAGAAGCAACTGCAATACTCTCTTATGTCACTAATCATCACTTACAATGGGGAATGGTACATTAGAAAGACATATCTCTTTTGGAATGATAGGCAGATGGGAGCTATTATAAAGATCAAGGACATTCAGGTGTCCTACTCAGTGGAGGCCATTATGCAAGCCCCTGGATTACCTAATGTTGGAACAAATTTGGTAAAGATATCCACACAAGCATACCTAGAGGCAAAGAAGAATTGGACATAGTGATCTTATGGAGTGGACAACAAGGAATTTGGTGCACTCACCCTAGTAGAGTGTGTATATGTCAAGATAGTAGCATATTACCTCAATTTAATGGTGAGGCCCAATAAGGTGACTACCTTTTCTGCCAATGTATGTGCTGATTTGAGTGGAAATTTTCTTGTCAAGCTTTCATAACTGATCTATCTAGAGATTGAGAAGTGATTTAAGAAAAAAAACATGGAAGAAAGGCCTTGCCATTTTCCTAGCTCATCAGAAAATTATGCAAAAGGGTAGGAATAGATTGCTATGCCAAAGATACAATTGAGCATGCTCATTCTACATATTTGGTATTAATGATAAAAGATAAGAACCCTATCACAACCAAGGAAAAGGAATAAAAACCACCACCTCCACCACCCACTCATGAAACAATATCAAAGTTCCACATTTCCCTTGAATGAATGCACAATATCTAAGAGCAACTCTTACATGAGCAAGAGCAATGATTAGCAAAGAGTAGTGATGATACATTTGTGTATCACATAGTAATGTGTCACCTTAATGAAGTGGCTAAAACCAAAAACTAGATGAAGGAAGTTGGGCTAATTTTCTTAGCCCAAGAATGTAGCTACTAGTGAGATCAAATCCTATTGCTCAAGAGGTAACAGTCTCTCTCTCACAATAACAGCATATCCCAAAAATATTTGGAAGTATTGCTGCTTTCTCAATGCATCTAGAGGAGAATGATGGGGCAAATATCTTGGTGATGTAGCACCATGGGTAGGAGATAATAGTAGAGGTGGTTATTGATAGAATTTTCAACGCATTGAACACACCTACGACATTTGTAACAAACATTTCTGCACTCAGAGATATACTACAAATGTTCACAAAAATAGTTAGTAGTAGACTGAGCATAACCCAACATGAGGAGTTTCTGGATTGATTAGTGGGATATAGGCAACCAATTCTAGATATCTTTAACCTTATAGATATAATCACTGCAATCTAATCAAAGCTATTAGAAGCAAGGGGGAAATGCATTATCATGGAAGGCCAACATAAAATAACCCAAGCTCAAAACCAACACCTAGCTACAAAGGTTGTTGAATTAAGAGCCTGGCTTACTGATCCTATGTTCCGTAGCCTTACACTAACTCGTGATGAATCTTTTCAACATATTTAGAATAAGGTCATTAAGGCTAAGGATGTGAAGGAAATAGTGATCTTTGATCAATCCTTGGACCATGTCACGATGCATAATATCCAAAAGGCCTTAGATCAAACTTGTCAAGAGAATGTCACTTTGATTATAGAAAATCACCACCTATGAAATGTTGATGTGCAAAAGCAACAAATGTAATATTTTATCCATTAACAATAGGGGTAGTTAGCCAGAGTGAACACTGAATTAAGAAGATTTTTAGCTAAAAACAAAAATCTCACCATGGAGAAAGTGTAAGCTCTTTGCTAGAAATCTACAATAGAGGTAGTCACTTGGGAAAATGAAGCTCTTAAGTTTGATAGAGTCAAAATTCACTACAAAGATCAAGTCAATATACAAAAATAAATCAATGAAAAACATATTTAAATGGTGAAGGAAAAAGTTAATATGGCCCTCTAGTAGCTCAAGGAAGGAGGTGATGTCTTTCATCCTATGTTTGATGGCCTTAATGACTACAACAAGGTAGAGATCCGCATGAAGAAGCTAGAAATCAAGGAGATGATGGAGTACATGGAGCTTGCTAATCTCCATTATGGAAATCTGGTGATGTTGACCATTAGAAAATCATGGTCTAAATTGAAGAAACAAGTGGCTAGTTCATGCTTTTTGTACAAAACTGAGTTCAAATAATCACAAAGACACCAAGCAAAAGCTTGAGGTGGAAAATGCAGAACTCGATGTTCTTAGGAAATGCTTCACTACTCAACGGTCTATAGCTAAGAACATGGCTAGGAAAATGAGTGACTACTAGGGGCTACAGAATGCAATAAAGGCATTCAATGTTGAACATAAACTCACTGCTTGGTTTGTCAATGCAAAGGAGTTGTTCCCAACAATGCCCTATCCTTGGCATGTTTCCACATTCATGAAGTAGTGTGTACTATGAACAATCCCAGGAGTAAGGAGGAGAAGATGAAGGCATTGTTAGATGCCTTCTATCTTCCACCAGAAGTTGCAATTACCTTAGTACAATCACAACTGCCTCAACCACCGCATGCACTTGAAGCAAGAGAAGGTCCTATAAATAATTAGGAATCTCCACTACCTAGGACCATTTGAACTTCTTCCTCATCTTCGCACCATCAAAGTAATCATGTTTGTCATTTTTATCCTTGTGTTTAATTTTATTATCCTGAATACCAAAATTTTGTAATGATTGTAATTCCATACACTTGAGAACTTAGTGTTCGTTTGTGTGTGTATTTGTGAATGTTAGTGGTTATTCAATAATCCCATACCTTCCCAACGTTTTGTAAGAAACTTATTCCTTCTTTTATTCACATGAGGATGAGTTTTCATTCAATTGTGGGGGTATGATAAGTCACGCTTTCTTGGGTTCCATTGACAAGGCCTCATTGACGTGGCCCCTTTGATGCATCCGCGTCAATGTGGGATTCAATTCATTGATGTGCCATTGTCGATGTAGTATCTATTTTTGCCTATAAATACATGCTCACCCGCCATGTTTATGGCATCTTTGGTCATAGTTGTAATGGAGCTCTTGTAGTTTTCTTGCTTGAAAGTTAGAATATTTTTCTAAGTGCCCACAGTAGGAGTCAAAGAGTGTACATATCTTTATTCGAGCATTGTTGTACCCAAGCATAGCAATGTGTGCGACAATAAAGATGAACTTTATAATAAACCTTGCAATACTTTGAAATAGACTAATTATTTAGTTATGCATATAATGTTTTATGAAATTTCCTTTAATGCTTTAAGTAATTAAGTAATCAATTAAGCTAAATTACATATCAATTAATTAAGCACATAAGTACAACCACTTCAAATATACGCTTGGTACTTGGTAATCCCAATAATGCTTAACATTTAGTAACCCAGTAATGTTAAACATGTTCAAGATGTGTACGGTAAGTAGGAACAAATGCTTATGTTAGAATTAGTTAGGTGTAGCTAGTTAGATTAAATTAGTAATTTAATTATTTTATTTTATATATTATTCCTTACCCTTAGGCGACTTAAAACATAAAACATAAAAATAATAAAAATCATATGCCTCAGTTGCTCTTAACCATACCTTTGCATTTCAGTGATTACAATGATTAGTTTTACTTCCTAGAGACCAGTGCACTTAGAAGGCTATAAGTCCATGGAATTCAACTAGATCACACATGAGTGCTTAGTGATTCATATGGTTCTGCATAGGGTCTACTCATTGCTCATCAATGTTGCAATTTGATGATATTCAAATGGGTAGTAGTAGTGCATTGAGGTATGGAAAATAGAACCATTTAGAAAAATATATTGTTAAACATAATATCCATAAGGATCTAGTTAGTAATAGGGATATTTTTGGTTTGTTGATGGAATTCTTCACGATTATAGGCTTTATCACTATTGTTGATAGTAATCTTAAGGTTAATAAGGAGTTGCACTAAGATAATACCATAGGTTGTATGATTGTCTATAATTACTTTGTGGTTAAAGTAATCTCCTTGGAATCTACTTTTCAACAAACTTGGGATTTAAAGTTAAAACCCCAAACTCTTGTAGATGTAACATTACTAGGAAATAGTCCTTTGGATATTCATACTGATAGATGTCACATCCATCTTTCTCTAAATTTGAGTTTGCAACCTCTTCTACTATAGTTATTTTTACTTTTTGTTGATAAGTGTCCTTGCCTATTCTCTTATTCTTTTTCCTTTCTTATCTTGATCACTTAATCTTATTTCTTTACCTTCTCCTCTATCATTTTCAAGTTGGTTGTAACTTTTTTGTCCATCAACTCCCACATCTTATCTACCCTTACTTCAATCTCAATGATATACTTTTGTATTAGTAAATTTTTATGTGAAATCAACTCATCAAAAGTTGCCTCTTCCTCCTGATCATAAATATGACTCTCTTTTTTCCAAAGGGTTTGATCTCTATTATATTTCTCAATGCACCCTTTTACACAACTCTCCTTCTTCTTTTGCAACTTGTTCAATTAACATTTGTATCTAATGGGCTCTTAGTTTTGATAATCTTTCTTAGGCATAGATCCTAAGGGCTCCCTTATTTTGTTATGAAGCCTATCTATGATGTGATGAAGTTGCTCTTTTTGAAAACATCCATGGCCTCAGCATCTATGCATTAGAGAATAGTATCTACCCAATGCTGCATCAAGGGATTTATGGTTTTCTTGCTTCCATCGTTGGATTTATTTTCTTATATTGGACAATCTTGAATAGGTTTGGTATTTCTTGTTGAAGAGCTCAAGAATTTTAAAACATTAGTGGATTGAATATGGTTCCAACAATCTATACCAACTTTCAAGGTCTCCTATTAGTATACTAGAGAAGAGCTTAAGCTTTTGCTACTTACTTTCAATATTTTGCAAAGCACAGGCATCATGGAAGGCTTGCAAATGATGTTATGGATCAAAGTTATAGCCTCCCTCAAATTTAGAAATGTTATTTGTATCAATTCATTTAATGTGGCTTTCCCTTTGATGGCTATGAAGTATTCTAATTGCCTCCATGATTTTTTTTCATGCTTCTAGTAGCCAACAAGATTTCATCATCATCAGACATGTCATGATCATAATCTCTATTTCTATTTTTCTAATTGTGATAATCTTGTCTAATGCTCCATTTGATACCGTACATCTTGCTTTTCATTTTTATTTCTATCTTCATCTTGATCTCTTAGTGGAGCTTTATTTCCATACCTATGTTTATCTTCACCAAAACTAGATGCTAAAGATGAAGAGGAAGATGGTGAACTAGGAGAATCACCATGGCTCCTATATCTCCCACTATGGTCCCTTACTTCATCTCTTCTAGGTTTGTAGAAGAAGCTAGGCCTTGAGGTCTTCCTTGTTCACATCATGTGATGAACTATCAACCCTATATGAAGAGGAAAAATTTTTAATTCATAATGTATGTGACTTAAAATATTAATATTTTCTAAAAGATAAATTGTGAATGCTTTTACAACAATTGTTTATAATATAAACAATCTAGATTACTAGCACCATTTGAGGCAATGGTGCCAATGATAAGCGACAAAGTGTCCCTTATGCCCAACCATATGAATCACAAGCATTCATGTGGAAACTAGTCAAATTTTATGGATTGAATTAGTGTGTCATCTAGATCGTTAAGTGTTGATCATAGATCACTTTCTCATTTGGACTAGTGGTAGCTTTGTCACATTTGACTTAGTCCAAAGTGAAGCATCTAATAATTGATGATGTGTGGCTATGGCTAAGCTATATAAAAATATGAAAATTAATTATTTAATTAATCTAACTAATAACAAGAAGAAAAATCCTAAACTAGGATAGTGAGTATCCATTCCCAATTTATTGTACATGTCCTGAACTCACATTCCCACTACTAAAATTACCAAGTGTTATGCTATTGGGTGAACGAAGCAATAACGTTGCTAGGATTGCCAAGTGAATAGGTGTTTATGCTCAAAACTAGTTGCATATGTTTTTTTCTCAACTAAACCATTGTTAAGTCTTTGTAAACTAATAATGTACATTATGTTTCATATGACAATCATATTCCATGGATATGTCTTTAATAAATGCTTTTGTATCAACTAAACCTTCGTTGAGTCTTTGTAAACCCTTAATGTATATCATATTTAATGCATCTCTTCTTGTTCTTAAATGTGTCCTACTTCACCTTGTTTTTCATAAGTTGTATTCTTTGTAAATCATTGTGACTTTTATGTTCATTGCTTATCACAAATTTCATTGTTTTAATTTATTACCACTAATTCATTAATTCATTAATTCATTACGTTCATTGCTTATTACAAATTTCATTGTTTTAATTTATTACCACTGATTCGTTAATTCCTTATAGGAGTCTAATGATTATAGATCTTCTCCATAAGTAAACTCTAACAGCAGCGCCGTAACATCATTTCAAATAATCCCTGCTTATCCATTTTTGCTTAAAATGGATCAAAACCTGTTAATTTTCTCCGCTTCTCTGCGAACCTATGCCCCAAGAAACAACAAAAATGATAATCAATTCATGATGCCTCCACTTAATTGGAAAACTTAAAAGCCTCACTCATCACTCCCACATGTTCGCGGGAATCATTGTTCCCTATTAAAGTAACATTATAAAATACATTTAAGAACAATAAACGGCCATCGTTATAACTTTTAGAAGCAATACAATACAATATAGGGGGTTGTTCATTGAAAACATTTAAAGACCTTGTCCATGCCAGCTATGTGAGTGTGTTTGCTCATTTATTTTCTTTTAGTTATTTTATTATGTGAGCGCAGAGAAACACTGACCAAAAATGCGCAGGCGCCGGAGGTGCTCCGGCGCGGCTGATGGAAGGAGCAGGACATCACGTAGATGCTCCACGTCCTTTGCTTGCTTGCTTGATTGCTTCCCTCCCTCCCCCTGTCCATATTTTTTCAGAAAAAAAAACACCGAAATATTTTTTTCATTTCTTATATTTCACGCGTTCTTTTATTTCTTCTGTATTACGTTATGGCATAGTATATCCTACGAAATGTTTCATCATCATCGTTATTGTGGTCCCAAACAAGGGCGTTTCAAAATCATGTGCAGATTCCGCGTTTTTATTTTTTACGAAAAAATGAACACCCAAATAATTTATTCGTTTTTTTATTTCATGGGCTCTATTTTTTGTTTTTTACGTTATGGAATAGTGTGTTCTACGAAATGTGTCATCGTCATCATCATTAATAATTGTGGTTCCGTGTTTTTATTTCTCTTATGATTTCTTCTCCTGTTTTGGATTCGGTGTGGCGGTGGTGGCGCTGAAATCGCATCTCATCCGGATATGGTCTGTTCCACAAGATTGGTTTTTTTTTTTAAAACATGGGCTTCCATTTGGCTTTCGTTTGCGTCTATGCGCCGGAGATTCGCGATTCCCGATAAATTTTGACGAACTGTTCACGTCGGATTCGGGATCTTGTACAGAAGCACATTACATTGGCAATGGGTACATATTTCATAATTTTCAATAAAATTTTGTGTGGATTTGTACATATAGATTGAAATGGAATGCTCGAATTGTTCTTGCCTTTTTAGTTGTTGGGATGTCTGCATTTTGCATTAAAATCTTACATATCTTCTCCTGTTCTGAATCATACCAAAAACTTCATTTCATTGTTAAGTGGAAAGCAAGCAATCAAGATTCATGGCATCGACTTGAGACGGACCACAGCAAACAAGGAAGTACGAATAAATAAACAAACACACGGAAATCATGAAAGGGCTACTATGGTAACCGAAGGCCGAAGGGTCATACGGATAAATAAACAAACACACGGAAATCACGAGAGGGCTACTATGGTAATCGAAGGCCGAAGGGTCATACGGAAATCAAGTTTTGGACGGGGCGTGCGAGCAAAACATTGCATTTGGATCAAAAGTTCCGCCACGACTCACACATTCACGCGTGTTTATTGTTCATTGCTGGTTTTTGCTCTTTCTCTCATATCTCTGCTGAAAAAAGAAAAAACAACAAAACAGGGTCATCGTCATGGGTCATGAGTCATGAACATGATGATGGATGAACATGATGACGGATAGATGCTTGTTCAACTTTTTTTAAAAATCTGATTGCTTATAAAGCTCATGCAAGATCATGGTGCTCTGTTTTTACTTTCACCTTTTACTTTCTCCTTCATCATGACCAGTGCCAAATTTTCAGGGTCTAAAAGCTTTTCAATCATTGTAGGTGAGACGAGTTACTAGGCTGTGCTTAGTTTAGTTAAGTTGTGTACGGTCATCTTCAACATGGCCCTATGCCTCATTGTAGGTGAGACGAGTTACTAGGCTGTGCCTAGTTTAGTTAAGTTGTATATTTTTATAATGCGGTCATCTTCAACATGGCCATCTTCAACATGGCCATCTTCAACATGCCGCTACTCACAGGGTGCTACTCAAGTAGTGGTTGAGCAAAAGTATTAGCAGACCTGATTTGTTATAAATTTGGTTGAGGCTTGAGGCTTAATTTCATTTTTGGAAATATTGGATTGAGTAGCAAAATGATTTCATTTTCTTGCTATCATTTTGGTTGTTGCAGAAATTATATGTTTGGCCAGATTATAGCTCCTAAGTAAGGAAATGGATTGAATGCCCTCCATACCTTTGCAAATTTTCTTGTTTCAATTTAATGGTGATATTGCAATCTTCTGTGAAAGTTTTAAGCATTAACAATATTTTGGATTTACATTGTACTGTTCAATATTTTACAATGTATTTTTATGATATATGAGATTTAATTTTTAAAAAAATTAATATATTTAAATTTTCTCTATCACGTCCCGCACTTTTTGTTGAGGCTTTCTCTATCACGTCCCCCACTTTTTGTTGAGGCACACATACTCAAACACGTTCAGAATCACGAATCCTTGATTCCTTGCTTCCACGAATCGGATTCTTTTGATGCATAGGTTTGCGTGGATGGTAACGTCTCCGCAAGATTAGATTTTCCCTGCACGTGGTGAGAAAAAGTATGCTGACAAGCAGGATTTCCATGCGTGGCCGGCGGATGACTGGTTTGCCTGAAAGGGAGCTGGGCCTCTATTATTATTTTATATATACGTGTGTGGGTTGGGTCCGCATTCATCGGCTTTGTCAACTAAGAATAAAAAACATTATCATCATGGAACGACATGGTTTTATAAAAACTCATTGGCGGCTGAATCTGCTCCATAGTAACCGTTCCGGATGTGAAAAGAGCTTTCGATTGTTTGTGCCGATTGGAGCATATATGATTCTGCAATCCCTGAGCAGTTTCTGCATCTGGAAAGTGGTATTTTCATTCCCCAAGCACTTTAGAGTCTACGTCGGGTAACTCTTTACGGAAACCTGAACCTCACTGGTATTTTTTCGATGCTGCAATATCATCCGCCCATTTCATTTCTCTGCACATGCCTCCCACTCCATCCACGGCCACGATTTTCAACGATGCCTTAATCCGGGCCCTCGACAACGGCATCCAGGCAGAGGTAAATGTTAGATTGCAACCAAATATCCGACCTTTGGTCTGCACTGCTTGATTTGCTTTGTAAATTGGTAAAAATGAATACGGATATTTTTGACAAAGATGAAGAAACAGGATTCTAGTTTGCTTCGCCGATAGGGAGGAAAGGAAAGGATGAGATACAAAAGTGGCATAAGAAGGGGAAAAGGGCAGAGGGAGGAATAGAAAGGATGAGATAGTGGTCAGAGTATTAAATGCCAGAGACAAAAGTGCAATTAAATGGCAGATACAAAAGTGACTAGAGAATGGTAGATACAAAAGTAGCCAGAATAACAATTGTGTTTTTTCTTCCTTTTTCACTAATATATTGTTAAACAATATTATCATCGATGGCCTGGAAAAAAAAGTGCTATAAACACCTCATCATGGCACAGAGTCTATGCGCTGTGATAAGGAGACACCAAGATACCCTAAGAAACAACACAAATCACAATGGTGGTCAACAAGGTTGTGCAGTTGTGCCTGCTCTTGGTACTGGTGATCCTCACTGGGGTTGCCGTAGCACAGAAACATGCTCTTGTTGCTGGTGATTCTGTTTCTGTGGCGGTTCATGACTCTTACTTTCATGAAAAGGTAAGCCATGGCCAAACACGCTCATTTTATTTTGTTTCTGTTTTCAAATCATATTATTTTGATGAACTACACGGCCATTGCAACAGAGGTTCTTCTGTTTGCGTTTGTGTCACAGGGACAGGAAAAGGCACACAGTAGCAGCATGAGTATGAACACGAGGAGGAGGGTTGTAGAACAAGAAGAACCAAACAGAGGCAACCCACCTTCACCTCGTGGAAACTGTAATAGGAATGCCCCGATTGATTGCCCTGCTGCCAAGATGAAGCAGCTGCATGTGTGATTTTCATGATTGCAAATTATATATGCAGCACTGCGTTTATAAAGTCCGTGTCAACCACTTTAATCTGTTTGAAATATCTTAAGCATCCATATTGTATGCTGTTTCTCCAGCATCTTGTGAAATTCTGGTTTGATTTGATGGTTGATTGTTATTGTTAGTTAATGGTTAACGATTTATGATTTAAGATATGAACAACTATTGAGCATCCTTTTCCGTTACCAAAAGTGTCTGGGTTCATAATCATAGGGGACAGTATACAGCAACTCACATTAGAAAACAAGGGAGTACCAATGAATAAACAAACACACAGAAATCACGAAAGGGCTACTTTGGTAACCCCAGGCCGAAGGGGAAAGCATGGGTCATACAGAAATCAACTTGGAAGTACAAATGAATAAACAAACACACACAGAAATCACGAAAGGGCTACTTTGGTAACCCCAGGCCGATTGGTAACCCCAGGCAGAATGGGCAAGCATGGGTCATACAGAAATCAAGTTTGGGACGAGGCATGGGAGGAAAACATTGCATTTGCATGGATTGGCCTGCCATGACTCACATTCACACGTGTTAATTGTTCATTGCTGGTTTTTGCTCTTTTTCTTATATCTCTGGTGAAAAATGAAAAAACAAAACAGGGTCACGTCATGGGTCATGAGTCATGAACATGATGACAGATGGATGCTTGTTCAACTTTTTTCTAAAAAACTGTTTGCTTATAAATCAACGAAGCCCACTAGCACTTGGCCAGATTCAAGCTCATGGTGCTCTATTTTTACTTTCCCTTTCATCATGACCAGTGCCAATTTTCCAGCATCCCAAAGGTTTTTGATCACTGTAGGGGAGCTGAGTTACTGGGCTGTGCCTGGTTTAGTTAAGTTGTGTCTTCTCTTGTAATGTGGTCATCTTCAACATCGCCCTACAGTGCTTCTCACAAATAGTGGTTGCACAAAAGTATTAGCAGACCTGATTTGTTATAAATTTGGTTGAGGCTTGAGCTTAATTTCATTCTTGAAAATATTGGATTGAATAACAAAAGGGTTTCATTTTATTGTTGTCATTTTGGTTGTTGCTGAAATTATATGTTTGGCTGGATCTTGGCTCTAAGGGAAATGGATTCAATGGCCTCCATACCTTTGCAAATTTTCTTGCTTGAGTTTAATGGTGATATTGCAATCGTCTATTTTAAGCATTAACAATATTTAAGATTTACATTGTACTTGTTATATATTTTACAATGTTTTTTATGATATATGAGATTTAATTTTAAAAGTAACATATTTAAATTTTCTCTATCACATCCTTGGCTATGAACCCATCCCCACTTTTTCTGGAGGCACGTGCCCAAACATATTCAGAATCATGATTCTCCATTCATCACTTCCACCAATGGGATTCTTTTGATCATAGGAAAATGTATATCGAATGGCCGAGAGTAAAGAAAACTTACAAAACCATTTAGCTGAGAAACGCTTAGTAGCAAGAGGAGTAAGAGATAGACTGCAGCCATGTTCCTTCGTGGAAGTTTCACGGATGAGAAGTTGCAACGTCGTTTATGCATATATCGCGAAGACCAGGCAGGAAGGCTAGGCTTCTTGCTTCATCTTTCCACGGACTCCAGGAGAACTAGGCTTCTTTGCTGGATTTTTAAATGAAGTGCGTTGAAAGTTTTGGACAGTAAGGTCAAAACCTAGCCCCTGCAAACCTAAAGTTTTCTACCTTTAACGATACGCAAATTGTTTATTCACATTCCAATAAGACTAAGACGAAGACGGGATGGATAAACAAATTTAAATGGTGTTAACAGTACCGTCAAAGTCAGAGAACAAGTATTTACTCCTTTATTTCTTCATTTCATGCGATTCCACAGGGTAGTCATAACCTACCGGGTCCATTATCAACCCAAGTGATTTATATATTTTTTAAGGTAATAGGTTGTTGCTGCTTGCTAGCTTGAATCCATTTTTTAAAGTAGTTTTATTTTACTTCGGTGCTGTTCCGATCTATCTTTATAGTCAGATTATTTCTAATGCAATAGTCAGATTATTTCTAATGCAATGATCGATATATGATCATAATTTTGACCACCTTGTAGAGACTAGCTTAATTAGCTTAAGAACTAATACATTGCTTAAACTTCGAATGCCAACAAATTAGCTTTTAATAAAAGTAATACATATAGAACTTAAGTCTTCACCTTGAAATGATCTAATTAGAATTATTTTTAAAGTTTTTCTATTTTATTCCATGATTTTTGATAAAGACATAGACCTATACAGTACAACTACAAAGTATTATAAACTTGACTAATTATTTGAAAAAGATATTTTCAAATTATCTAAGTTTAGGGTATAATATTTAATAGAGTATGGTGTCTATACTCTACTACTCTTACCCAATAGAGTTTATGTTTTCAATTCTCTATACATGCTTAATATAACATGGTGGGATATATGGAGTTAATCCCTAATTTGAAGAGATTGAATGATTGAATTGCCAATATTGTTAAAACATAAAATCTCTTAAAATTTATCATTTTCTTAAGAAAAAAATCCTAAGTACTTGGAAAAGACCTAGAGCTTGACAAATGCAAATTTATTAATTCTTGTATCATGATATTGCTAAGGAAAAAAAATCAAAAATTTATATTAAAATCTACCATACTCATGCTATAATCATGACATACATGCATGAATGTAAGCTTTGAGCTATGTAGAGTGTACTCCATGTGATGATGTAGTTATAAAGATGTACCATAGTTTGAATATATTAATTTGAATATTTGAATGTAAATTTTAGAATCTTAATGAATTGGAAAAGGGATAGTAGTTATTGAAATTAGATATTAAATAAGAATAAAATTTTTGAGTAATCAAAAGGTTAAAAAAAAAATACAACATTTGATGTAACAATGGAGAATCTTTATTGATAGAATTCCAAAAACTTTACTAACATCTAGCATCAAATAGGAAAGCAAGAATAAAAGGTAGATTGAAACATGTGACTTGGGCAATAAGGTAACACCTTATTCTTAACTTAATTTTACTCAGGTCATAAAGATACTTATTATGAAATGGGGATGGAGGACTACTTCCAAAACCAAACATCTCTTTAATATTAGATTTGTAAATGTATCACACCATAACTGAGTGGGATGTTGACATACTCTATTATGGCTTACCATAGTACAATTTATGGGTATGGGTTTCCTAGGCATTTCCATCATGATCTAGATTAACCACCACCTCCATAGCCATGGGAAGAGTAGTCTCTAGGGAATGGAGGGGATGGGATTCTTCACAATAATTTCTATGTGATGCTCCTTGTACTCATGGTTACACTGCTAGTTATTTTCACATTTTTCTGTGATACAAATAGAAATAAGAGAGTGGGTTATTAGTTTAAGGAACTTGGTTCACTAGAATAAGTTATACTATATTTGATCTAAGGAATGTGCATGTTGCTTACTTAGAAGAAAAGAAACTTACAAAATCATGTGCCTTAGCAATTGTCAGCAATAAGTGAAGGAGGAAGCAGAAGATTGTAATCTTATTAACCTTCACCTTCAGATTCATTGTATTGCTCTATGTATTTGTCTCCTACTTTGATGTTGCTAATGCTTACTTCTAAGGCTCCTCTATGATTACATGCATAGCCAATAGAACTAGCTACATAATAAATAATTTACTGATAGTAAGCCATGTTCCTTTCTTGTAGTTTTGCAGATGCTAAGTTGTAACATTGTTGGTGCATACAATGTTATTCCTATTGCTTGCACTAATATAATAGTAAATTTAGAGAAAGATATTGAAATTATATAAACAAAAAGTTACCTTGGGGAAAACCTTCAAGGTGAAAAACCCCAACAAAAAATCGGCTCTTGGGCCATTAGCAACAACATAGCTTCAAGATTGAACTACAAAGAGAATCAATGAGAACAATGGAGAAGAATTATAGGAGAGGGTTATAGCTTAGGTGTTGGTTATTGTTGTGTTATATTTTTTTCTTATCAAGGATGCTTTCATAGAGCTCCTTATATATTTCTCGGGCTATGAAATAAACCCAAAAATAAAAGAGATTAGGTAGTTTCATTTGGTGGGGATAGGTACAGGACCAAATATAACATAGATAAGAATATAACAAGGTAGAAATATTTAGAGAAAATAATGGTAGATTTGCCTTCAACCACCTTACATTTCTCTGTCTTGAAACTAAAGCTGCTTTGAAGAATGTTCCAGACTATTTTTAGAAAATCAAGTTCGAAGAAGACTAAATGTTGATGAGCACTTGAAAAACTTTTCAATAGGAGTTAACTTGGTGAGTACATCTATAGGATTTACTTTAGTAGCTATTTTATTTACAAGAATCCTTTTCTTTTTAATTCATTTCATATGTAGTGTTACTGTATTTCAATGTGTTTTGTTTGGGCATGAAAGGTTGAATTCTTGGATATGCTTATGGCACTTTAACTATCACAGCCAATATTAATAAGAGTCTAAGGGATGCCAAGTTTAGCTATTAGGTTTTAAAGCCATGTAGTCTCTTTGCATGCCAAGTTAGAATCAACATATTTAGCTTTAGTGGTGGATTGAGAAATATGAGAATTGTTTGCAACTTTTCCATGAAATAGCACTACCAAAGAAATTAAACACATATCCAATAGTAGGGTTCCTACTATAAATATTACTGACCCAATCTACATTGATGAAACCATGAAGTTCATTAGAATTATTTTTATAATGGATTCCATAATTTGCACTACCAAGAAGATATTACAAGACTCACTTCACAACAATCCAGTTTTTTTCCTCTAGATTAGATAGACACCTACAATATTTTCCAACAATGTAAGCAATATTAGGTACAGTAGAGACCATTGCATATGTTAAATTGTTGATAGCACTAGCATATAAAATTTTAAGCATGAGTTCTTTTCCTTTGCTTGTCTTTAGACATTGTGTAAAAAGTTTAATACTAGTTTCACAGGGTGTAGTTATAGGCTTGCAATCATGCATATTAAAATTTTTAAAGATATTTTCAACGTATGTAGATTATCCAAGCCAAAGCCTTTTATTAGCCTTGTCCCTTTTAATTTTTAATGTCCAAAATTTGTTGTGCAGTACCAAGATCCTTCATTTCAAATTGAGAAGATAGATTAAGCTTTAACTCCTAAATGTCATGTAATTACTTACTATTAACATGTCATTGACAAATAGTAGCAAGATAACATATTTTTCACTTGAATTTTTAACATACATACAAGAGTCTTCTACACTTCTAACAAAGCCAAGATTTATCATATGGTCATTAAACTTTTTATTCTACATCCTCAATGCTTGTTTGAGCTCATATAGTGATTTAATAATCAACACACCATATGCTCTTTTCTTTTAATTTCATATCCTTCAAGTTGAAGCATATATATTTCTTCCTCAAGATCACCATTAAGGAATGTTATTTTCGCATCCACTTGTTCAAGTTCAAGTTCAAGATCATAAACAATTGTAATAGTTAGCAATGATCTTATGAATGTTAATTTTATTATTGGAGAGAAAATTTCATTATACTCACTTCCCTTTCTCTAAAAAAATTCTTTAGCTATAAGTTGTGCTTTGTATTGATTCTCAAATTTTATTCTATACAACCATTTATTTTCAATGGATTTTCTCTTTGATGGAAGCTCAGTTAATTTCCAAGTTTTATTTTATTGAATTAATGATATTTTAGCATCCATTACCTATTTTCACTTTGCATTTTGCATAGACAAACATGCCTTAATCATATGTCGATGGCTCATTATTTTTAGTAAATAGGACATATTCTCCTAAATGTGAAGGTAATCTCTGTATACATGTTGAACATCTTAAAGGATTCTATTCACTTTGTTGTTCACTTAAACTATATTCTCCTTCTTCATGTGGTGTATCTTCTTTGTTTACCATGCTATAACCATCCTATTCACTAGGGGCAATATCCCTAGCCAAGGTAGGATGATCCTCAGAAATTTCATTATTAATTTCATTAAGCACATACATAGAAGTTATATCATTTGAAAGAATTTCAATATTTGAAGAGTCCTCCTTCATGGATCTACATTTTTCTCTAAAGATAACATCTTGACTATAAATATCCCTTTTAGTTTGTGGTTTATATAATTTATAAGCTTTGAAACCATGTCAATAGCTAAGAAAAATACATTTGATAGACTTAGAGTCTAATTTGGACTTATTAGATTTTGGAACATGTACATAGGCTTCACAACCAAAAATCTTCAAATTGTTTAAATTAATGGACCTACCAATTCAAACTTCCTCTAGAATTTTTCCATCAATAGCTGATGAAGGAGATTTATTAATAAGATAACATGTAGTCATTACTACTTCACGTCAAAAACACTTGTTAAGATTAGATTCAATGGGCATACATCTAGCACGTACCATCAATGTTCGATTGAAGCACTCTGCTACTCCATTTTGTTCCAGAGTCCCTGGAATAGTCTTTTACCTTTAAATGCCTTGTTCTTTATAAAAAAAGTAAGTTCATTTGAGCAAAACTCACCACCATTATTAGTTCTTAGAATTTTTATTTTCTTTCCTGAATAATTCTCAGCAAGAGCTTTGAATTCTATGAATTTTTGAAGTACTTTAAACTTATGTTTTAATAAATAGATCTACCTCTTTCTAGAATAGTTATCAATAAAAGAAACATAATGCATAACACCTCCAAGAGTACTTGTTTTAATATCCTTAATTGGTTCACATACATCACTATGTATTAATTTTAATATTTGATGAGATTTAGCATTACTTCTTTGAAAACTATGATGCCTCTTTTTACCATGTAGATAATGATGGAAAAAAACCAAGGAATCTTTTGAAAACTTAAATTTACCTTCCTTGTAAAGTTCATTAAGTTCTTTTCTTCCAAGATTTCTTATTCTTTTATGTTACAAATCAATACTTGAATTTAAATCAATAACTACAAATGCACTTAATTTCTACTTTAATGTCTTAGCTTCTAATTTATACAACTTATTTTAATTTTGAAAGAAAAAAGAGATGAACCATGTAGTATTGAAATTTTTCCACCTCCAAAGATAATAGTTAGTCCTACATCATCCAATTCACTTAAAGATAAATGATTTTAGTAAGTGTTGGAACATGATGTACATTGGAAATTGATTTAACTACTTCATTTTTAAACTGAATGTTTACCTTTCCATAAACTATAACTTTGCATAAATCATCATTACCCAATCTTACCATTCCAAGATCAGATGATGTATACTTACTAAACCAATCAACATGTGAAGTGTAGTGATGAGATGCACCCAAGTCCACATACCATGAATACATATTAGTATTAGTAGAAGATGAGAACATACAAATCTCCCTCTAGAGTAGGAGGGGCTTGATCACTTTTTGATATATTACTCTCTTTGTCCTTTTTCAGAAAGGCTTTACAATCTTTTTCTACATGACCAACTTTACGACAATTCCAACATTTAGGTAGTCTCTTTACAAATTTTGGAGGCTTATTCTTAAATTAAGGCATATTATCAAACTTTGTCTTTAGATTAATTTTCATAAATAATACATCATTTTGAGGAGTAGAAGTTTTCCTTTTTGCTTCCTCAAACAACAATTGACCAACAACATTATCAAAAATAAAGATGGTCGATGTATTACTTACAACCATCACAAATGTCTCGCATAAATCTAGAAGTGTGCTGAGAAGTATGATGCATTGATCTTCCTCGTCCATTTTTACCTCATAGATTTTAACTAATGGACCAATGTGTGAAAGATATTTAGGTGAATAGTAATGGTAACACCTTCAACCATTTTATAATCATACAGTTATTTCTTCAACAACAACTTATTGGTTAGGGACTTCGTTTGATGTAATTTATCAAAACATTAAGAAATACTAAATCTGAAAAACATAAATGATTTATACTTCTCGCCTTTAGGTTTAATTTTTCCCACTCTTCATTAGACATTTTATTAGGCTTTACTTTTAAAATTGCAGCTGGTCCTTTTCAATGAGGAGAGCCTTGATCTTGACTTTCCATAATTCATAGTTGGACATGTTGAACTTTTTAATTTCACTTTTGGATAGAGAGTTGGTCATGATTTTTCCCTATAATTACTTGACAAAATAATAGTGGTGCATGGAACCTAGCTTTGAAACAAATTGTTATTCCTAGTTGCTTGCACCAATATAATATTAAATATAAAGAAAGTCATAGAAATTAAAGACATAGAGTTACCTTGGGAAAAACCTTTATGTTGAAAAACCCCAACAAAAAATTGGCTCTTGGACCATTAGCAATAGCGCAGCTTCAAGATTGAAGTATAGAGAAAATCAATAAGAATAATGGAGAAGAATTATAGAGAAAATCAATAAGAATAATGGAGAAGAATTGTAGGGGAGTATTACAGCTTAGGCATTGGCCATTGTTGAGTTATATTGTTTATTTTATCAAAGATGCTCCCTTAGATCTCTTTATATATTGTTTGGGTTACAAAATAAACCCAAAAATGAAAGGGATATGGTAGTTTACTTTGGTAGGGATAGGTATCACGAAAGAAAATCAAGGCAGATTTGCCTTCATCCACCTTACATATAGCGTGAAGGCTAAGGATGCTAGACATCTTTGCTACATCTTTACATAGACTGCAGGAAAACTATAGCTTTGGTCGATTATTCAACAGGCTGCAAGAAAAATATGGTTTCTTTGCTGGATTTTTCAAGAGGCTGCAATGAAATTTTTGAAAGGTATTTACGTTCCAAAGAACTGATGTTTACAATAGAAACAAATTCAAAGACCACCAATTGTATTGTATCCATTCACTTGTTCCTTGCAACGATTTACCTTTTTATTTCTTCACGTAATCTGATTCCCTCCATTTTTGTAACTCCATGACTGTTACCGTGTATCCTTACTGTCAAATTATTTCCAATAACGCAACATCATAGCATGATCATAATTTTGATTATCCTTCCTAATAAACTATTTAGGAAAAGAAGAACATAAAAACTTTTTTGGTATGTATTTAATACAATGCTGTCAATGCATTTATATTTGATGACTATAATCTATTATGCTTATGTGTGACCAAAGAACACATTTAAACAATGTAAAAACTTCCATAATTCAAGTATTTTGATGTTTTAATTTTTGCTTTTTGAAGAAAAAGTTAAAAATCTTTTACATATTGAATATATGTTGGATGACATGGACATGAGCATACACATACACTAGAAGTGTAGTATTAGCAATAAAAGCATACTAAGAAAGTTTGTATACTCTTCCACCACGTAATTACTTAAGTTTTATTAAGTTTTAATAAGCCCATGTACTTGTAAATGGAACAACGTCCCTCTATATCATCGGGTCCGATTAGCACGTGTTCCGGTGAGCATGCCAGCAAACTCCTTTAATTACTTATGTTTTGATAAATACATGCACTTATAACTGGGAACATGGCTATACATCATCCCGTTATTATTAGTGGGAACTGGGAAAGCGGTATAAGTTTTTCGGTCATGATCGGTACATGATCCCATGAATAGTGGAGCCTGGCTATACGTTTTCCAATGAGCAGAGGGAATGCAGTTATACGTCTTCTAGTCGTGATTATAAGTCATCTGGTCCTTGACTACTATGTAGCAATGATTTATTACAAGGTGATATATCTTAGTTTTGGCGGTTCATCTTTCATTCTGAATTGAGTTGACTGGTAGAATTGGTTTCAATGATTTATTAAAATATAAAATATAATAAATATTAAAATGAAAGAAACAACCGGTGAAATAAATAAATCTACTAATAATTTCGTACACATCTTGTACATGTTGTACATTATGCATAGCTTCTTTTGTTTATCTGATTTTTCATCTGATTTAAGCTTTTTTTGCTTATCTGATTTTTCATCTGATTTAAGCCTTACTTTTAAATTACGGTTAGAAGTTGTCTTGAAGTATGTTTAAAAACTTTCATTATGCTGCAAAAGATATATTTGAAGAGTGTTAAATGGTTTCTGATGTGGTTTTATCCTTCCTAAAAAATATGGTCCCGCTTTTCACCGAGTTATTCCAGTCACCTCGTTTTTCCCAAAAAGGGAGAGATTTTTTCCGAGTTTTTATTCCTTGATTCTTACGGTCAAATTATTTCCAACCCAATGATAGAGGCATGATCATAACCACTTTTTTT
>MNCI01033972.1:3526-13823 GCA_015680685.1 Gnetum montanum | reverse complement strand
CACTTTAGTGCACTTGGATTTATTGTGCATTGAATTATTAGTTGGGGTTTAGAGGTGGATGTTTAGTTTAGATGTAGCTTTTAATGCTAAATTTCTCAATTTTTCAATCATAATTTACATCTTTGCAAACTATACATTGGAGGGGAGCTTTAGTATGGATTCTTGTGGTAGAGAGAAACTAAATTTAGCATGGAAGACTCATTCCTTCCTATGCATAGGGTAAACCTCCTATTTTCCTTAATTTCAAGCTACTTCCAACATTGAGCCTGCCATGATGCTAAAACAACATAGAGGGAAGAGCTAAAATCATAAGATTTAGAGGATATAAGAGCATTCCAAAGACTTGCAAGAATTTCCTAGGTATATCTCCATCTAGGCTGCATTTGTTGCTACTAAGAGGCAAGAAGTTCTACCTATTTTTCTTGCCACATGTGTGGTTGTTTTACTCAGATCTATGCTAACAGAGGGGGGTAAAATGAAATTTTGATAAAATCACACCTCTTATTTTTGCTTTTTCTACATAGATCTATGATTGTTTCATTATTTTGGCCTTAGTAGATTCTATTTTTAAAACCAAGATTGCCTTTTCCCAAAAATTTGGTGTTATGGTTGTTTTTTTAGATATAAGCCAAAGTATTTGTCAAAATTAAATTTCAGTAACATCATACCCCATTATTTTGGTGTGTTATCTAATGGGTATCAATCATTTTAGCTATTTTGGCTATGTTAAGTTGGGTTTTAGTTTTTTAGATTTTTACATGGAGAAAGCAAGCAATGTTGTGTATTTTTTCTTAGTAAAATGGCCACATATTTTTAAAATTTGACATTATGGTTTGATAGCCATATGTTAAGATTTTGAATAGCTATTTTCTCATTCAATTTGGATTAATAATGATGAAGTTATGGCTATTTTTCTAAGGTCATGTAATCAAGTTTCTCATGCCATTTTAAAAATTTCATGTGAATTCATGAATTGTTTCTAAGCAAACGGTATGTGTTTTGACTATTTTTTGGTCATGGATGGGTAGTTCTTGGCTTTATTTTTTTAATGGAGGTGGAATCACTCTGATTGGCTTTAAAGCTAATTTTTAATGATTTTTTGCTAAACCTATTTCAAAAGGAGTTTTGTGCTATTTTCAAATTCTTGTCCAAGTTGGTGATTTTTTTTTGGCCNGTTTTGTGCTATTTTCAAATTCTTGTCCAAGTTGGTGATTTTTTTTGGCCTAAATGACAATGGTTTCAAATATTTATCAAAATTTGACACATAGGGCTTGATTTAAGGTTTCAAATAGTGGTGGAATTACTTTGTTTTGAGATAAAACAAGTTTTTGGAAAATTTTTTACCAACCTTGCATGAAAGGGGATTCATGGTGATGCTGCAATTTCTTGTTAGTTTCTTTATGTTCCATGTAAAAATGGTTATGTATTTGAGGTTTTAATGATCATGGCTATAAAGCTTATGATTTCATGATTTCTCCCATTGTTAAATCACTAAAATTTGAGCTTATATGAATTTTTAATGAATTTTTTGACTAAACTGTGCAAATATGGTTAAATTTTGGATGGATGTGATTCATATGTGTAGTTTTCTTGTAAAACTCATCGAAAATTATGTTTTAAAATTCTTTTAAGAAAAGAAAAGGATTTACTATTTTTAGAAATATTTTTACTATGTCTATATGCTTTTTTTAAGTTTATGCATGGTTTAAACTAAGGCTTAATTTTGGTTATAATATTTTGGGCTATGAAGTAAAAGGCTATGCAAGATTGTAATAATGATTTTTTCTTGTGGAATTTTCTTAAGCTAATTTAGATAAATACCTTAGAGCTTTTTATAGAGGCTAATTTCACCTCCAACTAGGACATTCTTTTCCAAATTTGTTAAGAAATTTTAATTGGTCATAGTGCTTTTGCTTTGCTTTATGAAGGGTTTATTTGAAGCCCATCCTCATCATCATGGAGTTGGTGGGCATTCTATGGTACATTGGTCATCCCAAGACCAAAAACCCTCTTCATGATATGCCTTTGGAAAATTTATCACTATGGTCCTAGCTTAGGGAAAAGGGATTCCTTGCCTATATTCTACAAAACTTCAGTGTGATGTTGTGGTCACACTTGTCTATAGATGTGGCTGGGGCCAAATTCGAGATCTTTTTGCCTCAGGCATTTGACTTGATTGTCAAGTTTATCATTGACAATTTTCCTCCTGGGACATTAGGGGGAATAATATATGCCATTAGCCCATGTTCAGGGGGAACAACAGATGCCATTAGCCCATGTTAGAGATCTGGATGATGTTAGAGTATAGATAGTACAATACTAACAATACGTTGATGGTGGTGCATAAATCCCACACATTGTTCTAGAACTCACTTGGTACCATGTATCATCTACTAGGGTAAGTAGAATTTTTATAGTATTTTCATGTTTTTCTACCTTTATTGGATGAACTACCTTTCCTAACTTCATTCATCATATGAACTTCTTGCAAGTACAAGGTCAATGATCAAGGCTTGAACATTAATGATCAAACCTTAGTAATGGCTCAAACTATCCTTGATGAATTTAGCAAGGGTCCCTAGATTTGAACTATTTTGTATCAATAGTTAAAGGAAAACTTTGCTGCCTATGCTACAAGGCTCAACCTTGTATACAAGGAGTATAAAAGATGATGGGATGATGCACAACTAGTGGGTAGATTCTAATAACTCCATGGATTAGACCCTTGCAACTAGTACGTCCACTCAAACTACCCCAAAGAAGAAAAGGAAAGGTAAACATAAAGGCCATGTATTCTAATGCTTTATGATTATGAATGTTCTAATTTTTCTATTTCTTTGACTAGTTATTAAACTTGCTTTATGTTGATTCTAAACTTTGGTTGTTGCTTTGCAGGACCTTCCACCTTTGCTGATGTATCCATACCACTTTCAAGGGTACGTCATGAGGATACCCTCATCCTAAAGTTTGGTGAGGTGATACCAATACAAGAGTGGCTAAGGGGACAAGTGCCTAGGTACATTCAAGCAAACATTAAACGTGTAGATTTCCTTGATGTATTTATGGCACCCATCTCTTCCATCCCTGCTAGGAGATGTTGCATGTCATCAACTCCTTTGATGAGAAGGCTAATCACTTTAGCACCATCATCTAGGGTATGGATGTTAACATGGATATTGATGGGTGCCTCTTTCAAAACTTGTTTGGTATCCCTGTTGATGGGGCAAAGGTTCCCACAAGGATAGTGAAGGAATTAGGCCATCGTGAGGAAGTTCCAGAGTGGCTTGGTGCCAACATGGGCCACTTAAGAATTTCTATGGATGGTTCCATGAATCATAATGAAAAGGAATCATATCCTTTATTCAAGTCTTATGCATTTCCTAAACTACTATCATAAAATAAGGAGATCAGTATTGCGTAGACGTGGACCTTTAAGAAGGTCTTGATGGATGTTACTAGGTTTAACTAGGTGGTTGCTTTGGTTGTTGGGCTTCAGGAGGAGATCCTTAGGCTCTTCATGGACACCTCTACAATAATCCACATGCACTTTGAATTTTTTGCAAATTATTTGAAGAAGTTCATGGAATTTTTGGTGGTGTATCGAAATGGACAATGGGTTTCCCAAGACCTAAACAAACTTTCCAAGCCTTGGATAAAGCACATTTATCCAATGGTGTAGGCCTAGAACCCACTAGAGGAAATGGATGATACATTTTCCATTACCATCAAGGATCTTGATGTTAGGTAGTGTGAGTTCCTTGATAGCATGGATGATGAGGAGCCTCTCACCTTTCCAATGAGTGTCCTAGAGACAAAATGACTAGAGAGAAACTCAAGAGGCCTATGGAGGAAGCACCACTAGCATCAGACCAACCTTGCACAAAGAAGATTAATTTTAAGCTTAGGCTATTATAATAGGTAATTACAAGTATGCTTCATTTAAGTTTTTCTATTTTATGATTTAAAGTTCATGGCTACTTTATGATTTCATGTGTTAACTAGTTTTCTATGTGCTATGGTTGTAGGAAAATGTCAAGTTGTGGTAGCCAAAGTTGTCGTAGAGATAGAACAAAGGCATGAAAAAGAGGCACTCATAAAGTGAGCTAAGGTTGAAGGGTTTTCCAATGTAGATATAAATGATCTAGACATCTCGTTTGGTGAGATGGTATCGAGTACATCCCCCATCATCATTCTAGAGGAGGAAGAGGAGGAGGAGCTAGGTATGCCTATGGATTAATATTTTTGTTATATATTATAGTTTAATTTTTGTTTTCATCCTAACCGTTCAATGATTGTTATGCTTATAGTAGTTCTTGAGCCACCAGTGTAAGCCCCTATCCCTAATTTTTATTTGAAACAATAGGTGGAGACGATAGAAAAAGTGGAGTTCATGTGAGGAATGGCTCAAAACTTCATCAATTGACTGAAATAAGTTGCACCCAAGATAGGTAAGGAATTTTTTTTATGTGCCTTAGTTTTTGGGTTATGTCATGGCTATTTTAGGTTGTACGTTATGTTTATGGTTAGAGACATGGAGATTGACTCCTTACCTAAGCTTCCCTATGATGTATCTTGTGTATCCTTGAAGTTGTATGAGATTGCTACTAATCTAGCAATGTTATGTGAAAAAACTTCATGTGAGCTAGAGAGGTCCAACAAATCCGTATGGGAGGAGGTTGTGGCCTTAAGAGAGAAGACTCAATAGTAGGAGGAAATCATTAGAGATCTCTGAGACTATAAGGCCTTTGAGGATGCCCAAGTGACTAACTCAAGGGAGTTACAGACTAGATAGATCACGTGGGCCTGCTATTGGCATGTCAGTTAGGATAAATTAGTGGTCCTATGGGAGATGGCAAAATAATGTATGTAGATAGACCTCATCTTCCAAAAGGTTAAGGACTGTAAAGATCACTACTCTTGGGTCGTAAAGTGGGGTAAGAAACAAAAGGCCCACAAGTAATAGTATAAGGTGGATCATGGAGCCAACCTTAAGTGGCTCAAGGATGAGTTAGTTGAATGATAAAAGAGAGCTATTCATCTAGGGGATCTAGGAAGAGAGTGCTTATTAGCTTTTCAAAATTACTCTCATGGTGGAGCAATCCCCTACTACTTGAATTATCACTATTGCAAGAGAGACCTCTATGGTTGCTATTACTCAGGATCCTCCTACTTGGACTACTATAGATAGGACCTACATCCTCTCTAGCATTGATTTTGGAGATGTTTAGTGGGTCAACATGATGGAGGAATAGATCCTCCATCATTTGGAGGAAGGTCTTCCACATTTACCCCTAGAAGTAATGGAGCCAAAATCTCCATAGGTTTGATATCTTTTATGTCTTAGTTTTAGTTTTAAGTCATGGTTTTGGCTATGGGTTACTAACTGGCTATATGTTGTTGCATTTCATGCATTAGGAGACATTGGCAACCCTAGCGATGAGGGTGGAATGATCCATCACTTCCTCCATCATCTTAGCTTGTTTGGCTATTTGTTTTTATTTTCATGTTGATGGCTATAATTAGCCAAAATTATGTTATAGATGATTATTATTTTTACATTTTTTTTCACATAGTGTGTCCATGGCTATGTATGTTATGGATACTTTAAATTATCTTTGGCTATCTATATTGTTCTAGTAAATGTTGTATATGGCTAGGTTGACATTTTGGTTATAACATTAAATGGATATTTGATGTGATCATAGGATAAACAAAAAGAAGTATAATAATAAACAAGATTTTTGGTAGTTTTAGGCCATGTTGTCTGCTTATGGCTATGTTGCTAGTTTAAGACTATGATAGGCCATATTGCCAGTTTAAAGTCTTAGTAGACTGTGATGCCAGTTTAAGGTCATAGTGGACCATTACGCTAGTTTAAGGTTGTAGTAGACTATTATGTCAATTTAAGATCATAGTAGGTTAATTATGAAAAAGAAATACATATATATAAGGATTTTTGATGTTTATAATACTATTAAAAGTAATGAAAGCCTATAAAAATGCAAATGAATTTAGTCTACATGCATATGCTACGTGCATAAAGAGTAAAATAAAAATGCATGAAAGAGTATAACAAATTGAAAAAGAAAGCTTAGGCTATATGGCTATCCATAAATCTAGTTATTAGAGTATAGGATGGAAAAGGTTAAGGTGAACTTCACTTGTGCATATTCTTCCTAATCTTTGTAAGGTTAGGGTATGATTAAGGCCTATTCTACACAAGTTTAAATTCACCATCCCCTTCACTCATGATGTTAAAAGGGAGTTCATCTCATAACACATCTTGTTGCTTATTATTAACATTATTGGCTTTCTTGGGTTGTTTCTATCTTTTGGGTTGTTGGATTTCATGGCTGGGAGCTTCTTATTGAAGCTTCAATTTAGACCCTTGCTTTATGTTTCCATTGTTGATAGCTAGAGGAACCACATTACCACCATGAATGATGATTTCACCTCCCTCTTAAGGAAGGTGAATTTCTTGATGGATGGGTGAGGACATAGCTCATAATTGAGCCAACCAAGTCTTCCCAAGATAAATTTGAATTGTGGTATCTCCAACACCACCAAGAAATTGGTAGTTATGGGGAATTGCTCTCCTACCACAAAATCCAAGGAGATAGAACCCTTGATACTAACCATTGATCCATTGAAGGACTTAAGAGTTGTGGTGGTTTTAGGTTGTATTTGCTTAGTTAGGCCTATGCTTTCAGTGAAGGTGCATGGGATGACATTAGTTATGGTTCCATCATCAACATGCACCCAATGTAGTTTAAATTATCCTATGTATATGGTTATGAATAAAGGATCCCTAGTTACTTCACCATTTTGGAGATTAACCTTAATTTTTCTATCATGAAATACTAGAGGTATTAACTTCTTCCCCCTTGGCAAGGGAGGAACCCTCATTGCATGGATGGTTTTTTCATTAGCTACGATGTCCTCACTAACAAGGATGGAAGTCAACATTTTGACTAGTGCCTCAAAATGTGTGGTAGAAGTCAAGATTAGGTCATACAAGTTTAAGGTTTCATTCTCTTGCTTGAGGGATTACTTGACTTGGTCCATTGCACTAAGGAAGTTTTTATTATTGGTGATGAGATTGTCATCCCAATTGTGGTTTACTTCCTCCATGTGCCCCAAAATGTGAACTTTAGCTTTAGGTTATGGTTTTTAGGACTTTTCCTCATTGTTTTGGTTATGAACTTTAGAGTTGTTTTGTAGCTTGTTGTTTAAAGAGGACTAGGTAGAGGAGTCCATGGGCCTAGCCAATATGGGAGTGGGCTTTGGTGGGCCCACTTTCTTTCATGCCTTTGTCTTCTTGTCACCCTTGCTACTAGGCTTTTTCTTATGCTTCTTCCTTTGTTTGGCTAAAGTTTTTTGGTTATCATCCATTAGTTGTGAGGAAGAGGTAGCATCATTGGCCATCATAGGTAGTCATTGCATAATTTTTTGGGCTACATCTAGTTGGGTTGTCTTAGGTTGAGACACCCTAATGACAAAAGGATTCCTCGGAGGCACTCATGATGGTGCTCTTATGATGAAGGGTGATCTTGAGTTGATGGATGCCAAAGAAGCCCTTTCATCACATGGGGGTACTTGGATCATGAATGATTCTCTTGGGGATTTTCAATTGTCATCAATGTTGAACACTGAAATGATGTAAGGGCTATCATTAGCATTCAATGAGTCCTTGTAGACCTACATTGACTAATTTTGTGGTCAAATTAGGTTGGAAGGATCTAAGAGTAGCTCTCCCTTATCTATCATCCTTTATAGGTCATCCCTTAGTGCAAGGAAAAAGTTTATGTCATGAGCAAGTAGCTAGTGATACTGGCAAATGTAGGCTAACTTGAAGTACTTAGATAGTTGTAGGTAATCTTTTGTTGTCCTAGTGTGGTCCTTGGATATTTCATAGAGTCTATCATGCTTCTTTTGGTAAGCTTCAGACATTTTTTTGTATTGAATGTGCCCACTTTTCAAAATTTTATCCAACAACTCTAATGGTTTTAATGGTAGTGTAGTGTATTTGGACCTATCCTTTCTTTTGAAATTGGATCTAGTTGTTGTTAATGTAGTAGCCCCAAAGATTGATGGTTGGTTATTATGGTCATTAGTGGGGGCCTTGGGTGGGTTGGGCTTGGCCCTTGGTTCATGATCTTTGTTTCTGTAACTATAGTTCTTACAGTTGTATTTTTTTGTTTGCTCTTTTCTTTGTCTTTCTATGTATGTTGTTCATGATCTTTGTTTCTTTAACTATAGTTCTTACAGTCATATTTTTTTGTTTGTTCTTTTCTTTGTCTCTCTATGTATGTTGATTTTTATATGCTACATAGGCTAGATCATGACTAGCATACGTAGCATCCTCTATATTTTTAGTTTGAAAAAATGCTTGGCTAAGGAACCATGTGTCAAGGTAGTAGAGCTTGGACTTGATGAAGTCATTAACCACTCCTTTAAATATGTCCAGTAAGTGGGCTTTAGTGATAGGTTCTGGTATTTCATTCAATAGTCTGTTGCACCACTAGATGAACTTCTGCATAGGTTCTAGGGATTCCTAATTGACCTTCATGAGTCGGTCAAGTGTTGTATTAGGCTCAAGTTATACTTGAAGTAGTTAAAAAACTAGGAAATCAAGTCCTTTAAAGAGGATCTGGATCCCCTAGGTAACATGTAGTACTAATCAAGTGCTTTCCTAGTCAAGGACATAGGAAAAATCCTCATGATGTTATAAGGCCATGGCTGTAAGAGTAAGAATTTGGATCAAAAGGTAATAAGGTGAGAATTGTGATCAACTTCTTCATTATATTTGCTAAATTAAGGAATAGGGACACCAGGAGGAAGTGTCAAGGGTGGGGACATAGGACTGATGAGATATTCTAGTAGAAGTCCATAATCTTCATACTTTGTAAAGTAGAGGCTTTAAACCTCTTCAACTTCTCCGTTAGGTCTTAGATCATTTGGAAGGCTTGATCTAGGCCCTGTGGTGGCCTTGTTGGTTGTGGGGTTTGTATATAGGGTTGTGGTATTTATTGTGAGGCTTGTAGCCTTGTTATCGGTTATAGGATGGAAGGAAGAGGTTGCGCTGTGGCCATAGCTTGTGGGCCAAACAAGGAAAAGGATGTTTGTGCTAGTACTTGAGGCACAAATGGGTTAAATGGGATGTCTGAACCTTGAGTTGCTTGGGGTTCCATGGTGGATCCCACATGGGTAGTTAATGGATTTGTTATGATGAAAACCACCGTTGATGATTGTTGTGCAGTGAAAAACATAGATGTATTATAGGTAGTTGGTTGCGGCATTCATTGAGTTTGATGTGTGGCTATGATCGGTGTGGGACCAGTCGTGGTAGGATAGGAAGGAGTGGAAGGTGGTGGCATCATGCCCATGGAGAAAAAAAAGCATTAGAGGAAGGAACTATGACCTTGTGAGACATTTGTTGGAACAATCCTCCCAAGATGTTTTCAGACTCAAATTCCATCCTAAACTCATCCTCCTCCTCTAGTTATGCTTTTGAGATATGCTTTTCTTCTTCCTATTCCATTGCAATCAATTGAGCTCGGATGCTAACATAGACATTACTTAGAGGTGTTTGGTCATATGGGGAAGGGACATACTCTTTCCCATCTCAATGTAGAAGCTTAAAATCCCTTTTTGCCTCTACTTTCACATGTGGAATCATGAGGTTGACCTACATTTTGGCATAAATGTAGTGATAATGGTCTTCATTTATGGAGGTAAAGTTGGAACTTTCCCCTTTGACCCTCAAAGATTGCCTACATTCAATGATGGTAGGGTCTTTGGGATTATACACTCTCATGGCTTGTTAAAGGGTGAGAGGTGATTTGGTGGACTATTGGAAAGACATGACTACAATGTTTAGAATGGCCTAAAATAGACTATAAATGATAAAATAGAAGCAAATTATAGTGAATGGGATTCCAAAACTTTTAAAGGAAAAAAAATGACCAACAATGAAATACTTACTATAATTAGTAAGTGGGGAAAAGGGGAGGGGGGTAAAGAGGGTTCATTCCTTTACCAAAAATGGAAAGCTGGAAATGTTGATGTTAAGTCTCACCCACGCTGGCTTTCCAACTACCTCTTCATTGGTTATGGTAGGGGGGTGGGAAGAAGGGAGGTGAGATGATGGGAATATCAAACCTTCTAACTCAACATTGATGAGGGGGAGGCTAAAAAACCAAAGTGGAAAGTTTGGGATTTCCCACTGAAACTTGGTTTTAGCAAGTTGTTAATTTTCTCAACTTGAAAAAATGAATAGACTATAAAAGAAAAAAAA
>MNCI01033969.1:958521-990639 GCA_015680685.1 Gnetum montanum | reverse complement strand
TTACGTGTGGTGATCCCAGTAATGATTAGCGTTTGGTAACCATAGTTGCATAGTTCAGGGTGTGTACGGTAAGTGGGAATGGATATTGACGCTAGTTAATTTAGACTTAGGACATTAGTTAGAGTACTTAGTTCTCTCAACCCTTCACCCCTTAGCATAGGAGATAAACCAAAAAAGACCAAAAAATCATATACCTCGGACTTACTTAACCATACACCGTGACAACAACAAGTCTGAGAAGACAATGAATGATTAACCCCAAGTGTTCCATGGGGCGTTTAGGCATTTAGTCTGCGAAGTTCGACCAGATCGCACGTGCTACGCTCATTTCGTATGGTTGAGTGTAGGGGTACCTCACCACTCATTAGACTCTTTGAATGTGGGTTTTTTAGGGCATTCAGGGCATGAGCCTGCTTTGGGGAGGACCCATTGACATTCCTATTTGGAGCATTAGTTAACTTCTTTTCCCTAACATTTTTGCAATTAATTTTATTTTGTTCATTACCATCTTGACATCCATTTCATATATGCTATAGTTGTCCCCTTTTATCTATCTTTCTTACCCCTTTTCCTTCTCCATTCTAATGCTACCGGAGGTTCGCAATTAGTCATGGGGGTACGAGGATCGATTTTTTCGATTTTCTCTTAGCCCCGAAACTTTTTATTTTCTTCCTAACCCCTACACCTTCGGTAGTCATCAGTCATATATCTCCCGATCCATATCAGCCATACAACAACCTAGCCAATGAACTTTCACCATAGCAAGGTATCAATTACATGATCATTCATTTACCCTTGCTAATATAAGATTGTGTTGTGTGTGCAGATGGCGATCATACAAACAACGGATTGGATCTGGAGGAAACACTTGGAGTGGAGCTGTGCTGGAAGCAACGATGCAAGGAGCAAGATCGATGAAGCACTTACAGATGGACAAAAAAGGCGCAATCTTGGCATTGGTAGCAGCAACACTTATTTCTCTCTCTCTTTCTCAGTTGCCAACTAAGGCCTGATGTCATTGTAATAAGGTGTTCACCCTTGTTTTCATGAATACCAATTTTGTGAAGTCTTGTAATGATGATCCGTTCACATGTCATCCCATTAGTTCCATTCCCCTCAATAATTCCATACCTTCTCGATATTATTGTAAGAAACTTGAGGACGAGTTTTCATTCAGTCATGGGGGTATGATGAGACGCGATTCGCATGAGCCGCGATATCGCGACCACCGTGATATCGCATCCCATGCAATATTGTGTATGCGATATCACATCGTCCCCTACGATATTGCGTACGTGATATGGTAGTCCGCAGCCAAATCTATAAATAAGAGGTGACACTCCCCTTATTCATCATCCTAAGCTTAAAGTAGGAAAACTCTGGAAGTTTGATCACTCCAGAGATAGAATATTTTCCATGTGCCCACAGTAGGATTCCCCAAGTGAACAGATCTTTATTCGAGCAACTTTGTATCTAAACACAAGTTGTGTATAGTAATAAAGACAAGCTTTGTGGATAAACCTTGCAGTGCATGGAATAGGTTTATTACATGTTATTTCTTACCTGCATTAGCACAACATGAGTACGACTTGATTACGAGCATTGACGAATGTGTACATCTAATCAAGGAATCGGCTACTCATCGAGATTAGATTCTCTCACCCTCAACTCCTAGAATGTGGAATGAGTATGACTTGATTATGAGCATTTATGAATGTGTACGACTAGTCAAGGAATCGGCTGCTCATTACACTTAGGCTAGTAAAGTGCCTCAGTACGATCACTTCGAGCACGTGCGTTACATGTGGTGATCCCAGTAACGATTAGCGTTTGGTAGCCACAGTTGCATAGTTCAGGGTGTGTACAGTAAGTGGGAACGGATGCTGATACTAGTTAATTTAGACTTACTCCTTAGTTAGAGTTAGTTAGTTTCTCAACCCTTCACTCTTAGCATAGAAGACATAAAACCAGAAAAGGCTATAAAAATCATATACCTCGGACTTACTTAACCATACACTGTGACAACTACAAGCAAGTCTGGGAAGACAACGAATGATTAACCCCAAGTGTTCCATGGGGCGTGTAGGCATTTAGTCTGTGGAGTTCGACTGGATCGCGCATGCTACGCTCGTTTTGTATGGTTGAGTGTAGGGATACCTTGCCACTCATCACCAATGATGCTATGGAGTGGACTATAAGGAGTCTGGTGCACTCACTATGGCGAAACATGTGTATTTCAAGATAATGGCCCATCACCTCAATCCAAGGGTAAGGCCCAGTAAGATGACTACCTTTTTCACCCATGTGTGTGCTGCTTTAAGTAGAAAATTCTCCATCAACCTTCCCAAGTAATCTATCTAAAGATAGAGAAGTAGTTCAAACAGAATAAACGTGGAAGAAAAACCCTACCTTTTTCCTACCTCATTAGAAAATTGTGCAAAGGAACAAGAATAGTCCACTACATCAATGACATAATCAAGCATGCTCCTTTTGCCTCTTTGGTAGAAATGATGAACAAAAAGAACCCTGCCATAACCAAGGAAGAAGAGTAGCCACCACAACCACCCATTCAAGAGTAATTAATGCTAGAGATGCATGCTACCATAGAATGCATGCAAAATCTTTGAGAGCAACTCTTGCAACAGCAATGAGTAGGACCAAGTGGGGAGCCCTCTATCTACAAACCAACCCTCAGCCATTTGAATGAGGTAACTTGTACTATAAGATGGTTAGAGAACACGGTGTCTATGTTTGTTGTCTAAAGAATGCAAGTGCTCACTTGCTCAAATCCTAGTGCTTGAAAGGTAATAGTGTCCATTTCCAAATAGTAGCAATTCCTAGAAATTTCTCGAAATGCTACTACCTTCTCGGTGCACTTGGAAGAGGGAGATGGGACCATTGTCTTGGTGATGTAGCACCAAGGGTAGGAAATAATGGTAGAGATGGTGGCAAATAGTGTGGGTGAAGCCCTTAATGTTCCTGTAGCATCTGTATTCGACATTTTTGGACTCAAAGATGTGCAAACGTCTGTAAGAACAACTAGTGGAAGGTTCAACTTGGACCAACATGAGAAGTTGCTAGAATGACTAGTGGAAACCTGGCAACTAATTCCAAATATCTTCAACCTTCTAGAAGATATTTATACTACCCAATTGATGTTGTTGGAAGCAAGGGGCAAGTGCATAATTGTAGAGGCATAAGTTGAAATGGCTAGGGCTAAGAATCAACACCTGGTTGCGAATGTTGTTAACCTAAGAGCCTGTCTTGCTAATGCCTCTATACTTAGTCATGAAATAGTTAGGGATGAAGCTTTTTAGAAACTTCAATCCAAACTTCATGAGGTTGAGTATGCCAAGGAGTTGATGATCTTTTATAAGTCCTTGGCTAAGAAAAAAACCTATCACACCAACAAGGACTTGAAAGAGGTGCACTAGGAGAATGCCACTTTGACTAATGAAAATCAACACTTTTGTTCAAGATCTAGAAAGAATAGATGGTTGATTACATGTGATAATAGTAGGAGAAGCTTGTTAGGGTATCAATGGATTTAAGAAGGTTAGCAACAGAAAATTATAATCTCTTCATGAAGAAGTTTGTGACCCTCACCAAAAATCTATAATTAAAATAATCACCTAGAAGAGAGACACCCTCAAATTCAAAAGGGTCAAGAATCATTATAGAGACTAGGTTGTTCTACAAAAATAAATTAATGAATGAGAAATCAAATTGGCAAAGGTAAAGATGAATGAGACCCTCCAACAGCTCTAATAAGGAGGTGACATGTGGCAACCCATCTTTGACGGACTGAACGCATACAACAAGGTAGAAATTCACCTAAAGGACTTGCAAATTAAGAATATGATTGAGTATATGGAGCTCACCAACCTTCATTACTCAAACCTGGCAATGCTAATAGCAAGAAGGCCTTGGTCAAACTTGGAGTTGCAAGTGGCCAACTCGTACTTTTTATACAAGGTTGAGTTCGAGATGCATAAAGAAACCAAGCAGAAGCTTGAGGTGGTAAATGTGGAACTCAATGTTCTTAGGCAGTGCTTTACTAATCAATGGTCCATAGTTAAGAACCAGGCTAGGAGAATGAGTGACTACTAGGAGCTGCAAAATGCAATAAAGGTGTTCAATGTTGAATGTAAGCTATTCACTGTCTAGTTCATCAATGTGAAGGAGTTCTTCTTGGTAATGCCCTATCCTTGAGATGTTCCCACATTGGCCCATATTTGTGATGTGGTGTGGACCATGAATGATCCTAGAACTAAGGATAAGAAGATAAAAGTACTATTGGATGCCTTCTATCTTCCACCAGAGATTGTAGTTACCTTAGGCCAACCACAATTGCCTTAAAAACTATGTTTGCTCGAAGAAAAAGAATGTTCTTCGAAGCCTCAAGAGCCTTCACTACTTGGAACCATTTGAACTTCTTTCTCGTCTTTGCATCATCAGAGGAAGTTTATTTGTTAGTTTTGTAAAAGTGTTCAATTTTTTTGTCATGAACATCAAAATTTTCTAATGATTGTAATTTTTTACACTTGGCCACTTAGTGTTTATTTATGTGTGCATGTGTTATGTTTGTGTGTGTTAGTCATTAGTCAATAATTCCATACCTTCTCAAAATTTTATAAGAAGCTTATTTTTCCATTTGTTCACTTGAGGATGAGTTTTCATTCAATTGTGGGGGTATGATGAGTTGCATCAAGGGTTACATCGACGAGGTGTTGTCGATGCAACCTTATCAACATGAACTTGTCGACTCAACTACGTTAATGCATGATTTGATGTGTTGATGTGACCCCATCAACATAGTGTTTATTTTTGCCTAAAAATATGCACTCACCAGCCACATTTATAGCAACAAGTCTCATAGTTATTATGAAGCTCTAGTAGTTTTTCCACTTGAAGCCTAGAATATTTTCTAAGTGCCCATAGTAGGAGTCAAAGAGTGTATAGATATTTATTTGAATATTATTGTACTTGAGCACGATAGTGTGTGCAGCAATAAAGATAAGCTTTTTGATAAACCTTGTAGGACTTTCAAATAGATTAATTATTTTCTTTATGCATTTAATATTTTAAGCAATTTTCTTTAATGTTTTGAGTAATTAAGTACTTACTTAAGCTAGACTAAGCTACATTAAATAGCGATTAATTAAGCACATAAGTACAACCACTTTGAGCATATGCTTAGTGCTTGGTAATTCCAGTAACACATAACATTTGGTAATTCAATAGTGTTAAACATGTTTAGGATGTGTACAATAAGTGGGAATGGATGCTTATGATAAGATTAGTTAAATGTTAGCTAGTTAGATTAAACTAGTAATTAAATTACTTTATTCATCATTCTTTATTTTTAGGTGACTTAAAACATAGAACATAAAAATGATAAAAATCATATGCCTTAGTTTCACTTAACCATACATTTGCATTTCATAGGTGTAATTAGGAATACAATGATTGTAACAATTAGTTTCACCTCCTAGAGACCAGTGTACTTAAAAGGCTATAAGTCCATAGAATTCAACTAGATCATGCATGAATGCTTAGTGATTCGTATGGTTGAGCATAGGGTCTACTCATCTTTCATCACAATTCTAGTTAATATCCTTGTGATTTCCTTGTTAGGCACTTTTGCTTGACCATTTTGCTGGAGGTTATAATATGTAGTAATTTGTTATTAACCCCAAGTCTTTGTATGAGCTTCTTAAATATAGCTCCTTTGGAGTGAGTCTTGTTATCTGATATGAGCGTGTGTGATGCTCCAAATCTATTTGCCACATATTGCTAAAAGAATTTGAAAACTATTATGGCTATGCAATCTTTAACTATAGCTACTTTTTCCTACTTTGTGCAATAATCAACAGTTACTATGTTGTAGAACTTCCCATTTGACATTGGCATGATGGACCCCATAAACTTAATTTTCCAAATGTCAAAGGTTCCAATGATTATATCCACTATTTTGATCCTTCATTGCTAGTTATTAGTCCTTCATCTCTTTGGCATCTTTCATAAGATTGTGCAAACTAATGTGAATTCCAAAATATGGTGGGCTAAAAATAGCTTGTCATCATTAATTTTAATGTTGTCCTTCATCTTGCATAGTGATTACCACATGGTCCTTCATGCACATCCTGTAGGACTTTTTGATGACTTCTAGAATACACCATCTTCTTAATCCATCAACACATATCTTGTAAACATTTTCGTTAATTTCCATATAGCTTTTTATTCTACGAAGGAACTATTCCTTTTGTTTCTTATCCAATTCAACAAGTAGTTCTTGCTTGGTAAGATATATCATGTAATCAGTAATCCATGACCTATCTGTTGAATCTATAAGCACTACAATCTTGACAAATAAATTTTCATCAAAAAATTAGTCTAATATTGGTGCATCATTTTCTTGGAGTTCCTGTCTTATCCTTGATAAATAATTTGGTACAACGTTTTTAGTTTCCTTTTTATCTATCATTGTAATGTCAAACTCTTATAATATAACGAGTTATCTTATCATTCTTGGGCTAATCGTTGGTTTGTTCATTAAGAACTTGCTAGCACTATGATACATGTAAACATAAATAGGGTATCTGAGCCCATAGTATCTAAGTTTCTCAAGTGCATACACCATGACCATAAGCTTCATTTTAGTGGTGGTGTAATTGAGTTGTACATCAATGATGCTTCAACTAGCGTAGTATATATAGTAAGCTCTCTTTTGATCATCAAGCTAAGTTAGCACTACTTCCAATATGTAGTTTGAAGCATCTTTCATAATGTGGAAAGGCTTGGACTAGTTCAGAGCTCAAAGGATTGGTGTCTTGATTAATTTCTATTTTAGGGTCTCAAATGCTTTCTCACATGATTTTGTCCACTAAAATGATGCATATTTGCTTACTAATTCCACTAGTGCCTTTGCAATCTTTGAAAAAATTTTAACAAATCTTCTGTAATATCCTATATCACCAAGAAATGATTTGACATCTTTGACAATTTATGACCTCTAAGTGATATTTTGAATGACTCTAATCTTTTCCAGATCTTTCTTTATTTCTTTATGAGATACTTCATATCATAGAACTATGTCATCTTGAACCATGGAGTGGCTCTTCTACCAATTGAGCTTCAAATTAGTTTCTACACATATTTTTAAAACTTTCTCTAAATGGTCTGAGTCTTATTTAAAATCTAGCGTATATGTGGAAAAATCATTGATAAATACTTCAACTCCATTACCAATCTACTTATGGAAGATACTTAGTACAAGTCTATGGAAGGTAGCAAGGACATTACACAAAACAAAGGACATTTGCTTACATGAAAACATTTTTCATGGACTAGTGAACATGGTCTTTTCCTAATCTTCTAGTGTAATGTGGTTTGAGTGTACCCACTATATCCATACTAGAAGCTATAGTACTAGTGTCTTATGATGGTATCCAAGACTTGCTCAACAAATGGTAGAGGAAAATAGTTCTTGAATGTCGCCATGTTCAATAGTCAAAAATCAATGCAAACCCTCCACTTTCCACCTTTCTTTGGGATAGTTACTAATGGACTAACCCATTCATTGTCTACTATGAAATAGATGAACCTTGCTTTCAATAGTTTTTCCACCTTTTTCTTGACAACTTCTTTAAGTTTTGGATTCAATCTTCTTTGAGTTTGATGGCGTAGTTTGATGGGTAGATTTGTATATATTTGGTGTTGACAGATGCATGGATCAATGTTAATGATTTTGTCATAGGACCATGCAAATACAATCAGACATTTATTTATCACTTCCAATAGTTTTCTCTTTTTTTTATCAAGACTGACATTAATGATTACCATTTTTTATTATTTAGAAAATCATATGCAAGTATATCTGCTAGTGCTTTTTATTATACAAGTTCTTCTTCATATTTATGATTCTATGTAAGGAGGTTGTCTTCTTAACTATTATAGTTTATCGCTTTCTTTAACATAGGCACTTGTAATTTTGTTCAAAGGTTCCATGCATCTATCATATTTTTCTCCTTTTTCAATAATCAACCACTAGATGCCTTCTTATCTAGTGATTACTACATACAAGCACTATTATACACACATGTCTTCTATACATCTATTGCATGTTATAATGTCATAAAATTTTTTGGTTCATATTTTTTACATATAATTGCACCCATTATCGATGTATGTGATACATGGAACTTTGTATCTTTGGATAATTCCAACTTCATCTTCCTTGGAAATTTCCAAAACTATATCTTTAATATAAATCTTAGCATCCATGATGCTAAGACATGCTCTTCCAATAATTATGGGAAATTCCCCTTTATTATTTTCCATGTGTATAACTAGAAAATTGGTAGGTAAAGACCAATCATTTATGGTAGTGAGTACATCTTCTACTTGTCTAAGTGGAATAATAATTAACTGATCTACAAGCTCTAATCGAATGTTCCTCTTCTTCAATAATGGGAGATTCTAGGCTTTATACATGTCTTGTAAAATAAGATTTACTCTTGATCCAAAATCTAATTAAGCCTTGCTTGGTTTATCTCCTGCTATTTGAAGATAAACTAAGGGAGTTCCAGGATCTATTCTATTTTTGGAAAGTGATCCTACTTTAATCTAATGTATTACTGTCTAAGTAAGCATGAAAGTTGTCAAATTTTTCTCCACTGATATTGAAAGCATACTGTTTCCTTGAGGTGTGTGTGTGAACAAGATAGAGTTAGGTGAAGGCCCCATCCTTTGAACCTTTTCTAGGCTTGTCTTTAAAAAAAAAAGATGTTTCCTAGCTCTTGGTTTGCTTATTATTACCTACTCTTATATATTAATTGCCTAGGTAGTGCTCTTTTGTTGTGGTTGTGTTGAAAGTTCTCCTTGCATAACTAGTTGTAGTACCTATAGGAAAGTGTTGGGAGCTTGAAGTGAAAGACTAGCTAATAGTTGTGATATATAAGAGTTTGAATCCATAAATAAGGTAGTGGGCCTATGATATTTTTGTGGATAGTAGGAGGAAGAGGTATGGACCAAAATGTTCCTAGGAGAGATTAGACACTAAATATAGTATTCATAGGAATATACCAAGTAGTGACTAGTAGGGATTCTTCTTAGTCTTTTGGTTCATTAAATCTATTTTAGTAGTGACCTCTTTGATGCACATGATGTTCTCTTTCTTCATGTCTATCCTTTTCTTGCATTTATTTTAGTTATCTTGTTTTTCATTAGGATGCCTTTTGTATGCATATCTCTTATGATTCCTTCTTATTTCTTCATCATGATCCCTCAATCTTCTTCCCTCTTATCAAAATTAATAAATGAGTGTGAGGAATAAGCTAAAGGAGTTGGAGAATAGTGTTTTTTGGTTCTCCTTTTATGACTTCTTGATTCATCCCTTTTAGATTCCATGGAGGTCTTAGGCCTTGAATTCCTCCTAAGTCTAAAGTCTTCATTATCTCTTCTAGGAGTTTCTGCAAGATCCCAATGCAAATTAATCTTAATGGAATCTTCAATGTAGATTATTGGTATTTGAACATGAGACTTGTGAGTTTGGTATAGCTTCTCAATTTAGAATATGTCATCTTCTCTTTCTTCTTAGACAACTATTTGAGATGCTTTCTTTCCTTTGTCATGCTCATGTCTTATCTCCATGATATCATTCCTTCTTGCCTAAGCTTCCATTGGTCAGTATGGCCTCATCATATGTTTGGTGATGTGGCATCCTTCTTGCACATTACCAAGGTTGAACCTCATAAGGATTGCTTGAATAATTAATTGTGTTGAACATTCTGGTGGCAAGACAATGTTGCCTTGTAAATCTCTCCATCTAAGTTGTTCATTCTAGTAAAAGAAAAACATAAAATTAGGATAATAAGGATCAATGTTAGCATTCTAGTTTGCATTAGTGCACTCCAATGTTCTTCATTATAGTCATTATAATGACTTTTATTAAATTTAGTAGTAGGTAACAATTTTTCCTTAGTTATACAAATCATTTTAATTGTTTTGACACTTAAGTGTATATACATTTAGAAATTATTTGAAGTGTGAAAGGTATACTTTATAATGCTTGATACAACAAACTTTGTAAAATAAACTACCTAGCAAACATTGACACATCCCTAGCAATGGTACCAATGATGAACAATCGAGTATTCCAACACTCAACCATACAAGTCATAAGTGTACACATGTGACTTGATCATGATCCGTAGATGTTCAATGTAGATTTACTAGTAGTTGATGTTTAGTTCATGATTGTTGTCTTCTCACATTAAGTTAGCAAAGTTTAAGTTGTATGGTTTAACTCTCGATGAGGCATATGATACAATAATGTTGTTTGACTTTAATTATCCTAAGTGCCAACATAATAATAGTGAAGATAAATTCTAAGAAAAAATCCAAGTATGATATAAATGTAAATCTAATCTAGCCTATGGCAATAGGTATCTACTTCTAGCTTACAGTACACATCATGAGCTCGAGTAACTATCACTAGGATTACTAAGTGAATCCACTACTAAGAAAATTAAGTGAACTCACTACTAGGTTACCAAACGATTACACTTTACGCTTGAAACCAATTGTACTTATTCTGCCTTACTAAAGGACATTGAAAAAGTAAATTACTTGGAAAATGTAAATGAATTAAAAAAAGTAAACATGTTGAAAAGTAAAATTAAGCTAATTAAAATGTTGCAATGGTGAGAAATAATCCCATTCTTTATTTCTAGTCATGAATTATGCCCAAGAATAATCCATTCAAATAAAGACTTTATAAAAATGTTAAACACCACACTACAAGCATTCATTTCTAACTCTAAGTCTAAGTCATGAAAACAAATACAAGAATCTAGCTAAGTGTTGGTGAAAGTTCTTCTTTTTAACATGATAATGGATTGATATTTATAGGCATGACCATGGCTCACTACATCACATCAATAATGACATACGCAAAGCTACAATATCATAGATAACAAAGGAAAAGGTTTTATGACTTTGGTTTGGTTACTTATATGATTATAAGAATGTCCTCATAACACTCCTAACCCTAAATAGACATGTGACATGCGAGTTGTATGCTTATATTGTGCTTGTAGGTTCTTAAGTACATTAAGTTATAGTCCATCTTGAGTTTGCTCTAAAACATTTCACTACTTTGGAACTCTTACATGATACTTGGTGGTGCTTCCTCAAAGTACTATCGTTACACCACTAGCTTCATCTAGTCCTAAAATTATATAAAAATGGAATTAGTACAAACATAACTAAGTTAGGTTAGTATTACAAGAAATTCTTATTTGATTTGTTGATATATGCCATGAAGTTAGGATGCATGGAGTGGGATACATGTCTTGCATAAAATTATTAGCATCATGAGCAAATATCATGGATAGAAACAACAAAGCACTTGAGCATTACAAATGAATTAAATAGATAAACATTTCCCATCACCACCAATCAATAGAAATGTAGAGTTAGCATTCCTGACTCAATTTCATCATGTATATTATGTGTCAATTTTATCATAAATATGTCCACTAATGCCAAATGTCAAAATCATAAACCAAATCAATTCAAATCAACTAAATATACCTATAGGTCTTTTATTAGTTTTTCATCATTATCTCTATGCTAGTAAATAGTCCATCCAAGGATACTACTACTAATCTTTTGGAATGCTAAAAGGAATCTAGGAATCAATTAGATTCTTTCCTTACTCAGGATGGACTCCCTAGAAACAACCACAATCTAGTGAGGATAAACCAAAATGCAAGAAGGATTATCCCATGAACAAATCAATCCACTCTCCTTAGTATTATCTCTACACTCAATGACAACCAATTAACTAGTGATCGATTCCATGAATTCCATAATAATAATTTCATAATCTCACATCCGCACATAGAAATATATTTGTAACCTAATCTAGTGATGGAAGTTTTAATCTCTTGCTTTTACATCCTTTTTAATAATGTTTTAGGGTCTTTCCATCATTTTGTCAACACTAAAAAATTATTCTTTATCACTTATAGGTTGCTTTCGAAATGCAAAGCAATTCCTAAGAATGGAATAATGTTTGACATTTGGGCATAAAAAATAATTTTAATCTTAAAAATTAAAATTTTAAAGGTTAAAATCTTATTTTCTCTATCTTTCCCCCTACCTTGCTAAGATTTTTAGCTAAAACATTATTTTAATAAATGTCTAGGCTCCACGAATTAGAAAATATAAAATGTTAGGTTTCAAGCTTAAATTTGTAAGAAAAAGCTAAAATCTTGCCATCTAAAATATTTTTATAAAATTCTAAAAATTATTCTATGGACGAATTAGTCCTACACAAGGTTCAAAATGACTCAATGTATGCCTAACATCATTTTCTACTTTATTTTGAATTATAATTGCCTTGATACATTTTATAAGAAAATTGATATAAAATTGTAGAATTATAAAATAATAGAAACTACAAAAAAAATTTAAAAAAAATGTAACTATCATTCAAATATTCAAAATGCATTAATTAGTCTTATGTGGTAACTAGAAAAAAAAGGAAAAACACGTAATAACAAACCCTACCTAGTGTCTCATTGGTTAACATTAATTTGATGTAGATTTGTAATAGGTTTACTAGATTAGCCCAAATCTACTATCACAACATCACAGAGATTCACTATGGTTTCACCTACATGTATCTTGTCTTGCTACTACAACTACCATCTACATCTTCCTTAGATATCTAATGGTGAAATGCCCAATAGTATATTGACTTTTATAAATTTAAAGCTTATGTTATACAATTACAAAGTCTTATGTATAATTTGTTTTGACATGAGACTTAGATATGAGACTATAGTTCCATGTGTTTTTGGTTTTAGCAAAGTCCTATTTTTACCTTGAGTTAGGATGAGACTTGTATCACATATAGGAGTAAGTGTAACATCTGTAGGGTATCTAACATTTTATTTTCACCCCTAAGTTGGTGTTGTAGTTCAAACCTGGCTTGGTAGATAGTCTTACATCTTTGATTTATCTATAACATATATTGCTTTTACAAATTTTTTTTATTATTTTGGCATTTAATCTTGTTAACATGAGACTTAATCATTGGTATAATTGGCATGATACTTCAATAACATGATTTTATTTGTTAGAGTTTGGTTTTATATTACTTGGAAAACTCTAATTATCCAAGGATATAAGTCCAATAAAAACACTAAAATGTAACTCTTAAGGATATGTATCATTCTTCTTAACCACTTGCTTATAATTCTTTATAGTCTCTTCTAGACTTGCTTGTACATTGGCTACTTCCTTATGAACTCAGCTTATCTTTTCTTTACAAGTCATTATCATGATTCTTTGGACTTTAAAAAATATTTCTTTATAAGCCTTTTTCTTTCTTAACCATTACATCCCTCTGGATGGCTTTTTATTCTTATTTAAGAAATTGGACCAAGCTATGTATGGCACAACTTGGACCTTCTCTTCCTCTTGAGAAAACTGGATCTTTTCTTATAGGGATTTCTCTTATCTCTTGTAAACTTGCTTCTTAACTATGAGTCACTTCTTTAGCCTTTTGGTTATTGTGCTTAGGATCTCGTTACAAACTTTTGTGTTACATAACATCTACTTGATATCTTTGTTACTAGTTGCTTTAACTTCTTGACATAACATGATTTATGTTATTCATTAATGCTTTAATCCTTATTGATCCATTAATTCTGCTTTAGTTCTTTTCTCTTTTCACACACATACACCTTTACACATACTAATAACTTGGACATTCATTCTTAATATTTTGTAGAAAGGTTGTGCCTATTCTCAAGATATGAATCACCTTTATATTACAAATTAATCAAGATGTGTTAGAAACTATCTAAATAAATTACAAAACTAATGATCATATATTAACTTAGAAGTGTATTCTAACACTTCCCTTCAAGCATTAGTTTTATAATCTTGTTTATTGTTTCTTGTGAAGTCAATAAGTAAACATGAATATTTATAAGTATACAACACTTTACGGTGACTAGTTACAAAGAATTATACATTTATAAGAATTGATGGACTTACTCACCTTCTCTCATGAGTTTGTAGAAAACATAAATGATAAATGGCACATCACAAATACAAAAAATGGAACTTTATTCATCTATAAGGTAAAAAGACATTATGAAGTACCAATATGAGGAATAGATAAGGAGACTCTATTTCAACAATCAAGGAGGATGATGGCATAAGGGATAATTCTAGAGCTTGAGCTAGAACTTCAATCCTTAAGAAAATAGTAGGAAAGGATGGGTTTTCAGTAATATGTTAATAACATTAACTAGAATAACATTAGTTGATGGTTATGGAGTAGGTAGTGGTAAAACTTCTAGTTGTTTCTACTACATAGAAGATTTGAGTGGATTCATTTCTATTCATAATGATGCAAACTCTTCTTAATATGTAGTAACTTCACTTTATTTAGATGTTAACTTCAATCTATATTCTTCATTAGACTAACTTACTACATGTAAACATTCTTTTGCTTTCTAGATATTTTTTGTAAAGCTTGATGTTTACTGACAAGTTAGTAATTAGTGTTACAAAGATCCTTTACTTATTGCTTGAGTTGAGAATATTTATTCTTAATTTCAATGATCCCTTATTAACATTTATTCTTTATTTATTTATTTATTTATTGAGTTATATACTCACATAACACAATATCATTGCCTCAAAATTTTTTACAAGGAGATTTACTTTTTCATAACTAATAGTAACATTAATATTATAGAAATGTAAGATCATAGATTTCTTTATAATGATAACTACTTTTCATAATCTTGATAGTTGTAAGTATTATAAGTCTTACTAATTAAGCTACCTATGAATCTTCTTATGATGAATAGAGTTATGTTGTACTAATTCCATTACTTACTTGTTCCTTTATCTTTGCAACTTCTTCCATTTTCTCTATAGATTGAGCCTACTTATCTTGTTCTTTCTCCAAGAACTATAACTTGGGTCTAATATATTCCTTATATTATTCCACTGTCTAACCAAAAATTTGAAAATCTTTCTTCAACTTAACATACTTAATTCATGTTTGAAGCATTGTATCCCAATCTTCCTTTTCTTTCTCACTAACTAATAGTCTCATTTTTGCACTTGAAATTTCATCATCTTTACAATATTCAATCTAGCAGAATGATGCATAGTGAATCATGGATTCTACATATAGATAGACTCATGCTCTTACAAGCTCATGATAATTTAGAAGATTCTACTCTCTAGAGTCCAACCAATACTTTATTTCTTTTTTTATTGTATCATCTGTATCGTTACTCTTTTTCTTAACAAGTTCTTCCTAGAAACTCTTATTATTATTATTCCATTAGTAAGAGTAAGTGATTCTTATTTGAGGTAGATAATTCTATGCTCTAATCAACTTATAGGTATTGGTTAACAATAAGTCAACACAAGCTCTCAAAGTATGTGTTGCCTTAGTTGCATTTATAATTTGGCTATTTTATGCTAAGGCTTTCACATATGGAATAGCTAAGTTTATGAAAGATTTAGGATCTACCTTATCAGCATAATTAGAAGGAGGGATGAGTGAGAATTATTTACCAAGTTGTTCCTTCTTTCCATGCAAAATTATGCTCCTTTCCTTTTCTATTGTCATCTTGTGAATAATAGATATGGATCTAGACTTCTTTGTAGGACTTGCACTTTATAGTAGTGGACATAGCATACCTAGCTACTCTTCATGTGCTTATTTTGGTGCCTATTCTTACAATAGTTACACTCTCCTCTATGTTTATAATTGGAGTGTTACAAATCATAATATTGGTCATATCATTTATGTTCATAGCCTCCCTCTTAGCAAATAGAATAGACCTTCTTTGAGACAGAGATGTCTTTCTATATTAAACCTTCATTCTGCAAAGATCTCTTCTTCTCATGAAAGATGTCTTTCTCTTTAAAAAGATGTCTGCTATTTTCCAGAGATGTCTTCTCCCATGCTACCTTCAATTCTGCCAAGACATTTTCTTTTCCTTAGAGACATCTTCACTTGATGGTAGATGTTTGCTATTTCTGTAAGATGTCTTCTTTGAAAATAATTTTTTAATGCTAAGGCTTCCTTCTAAGCTTTGAAGTCTTTGTTCCTTGTCCATGTTCTTGAACTTCCACATACCTTGTTATCTTAATCCAAGTGCTACAAACACAACAACCACATAAACACACAAACATCCTTGTGCTCCATTTTTCTTAATGTTTTGACATACCAAAAGGTCAACATTAACAATCCTACAAAACCAAATTTACAACTCTATCCATCTTGAAGCTTAGCAAGTGTATGATGAAATTGTACACTATAATTCTTGTTAGAAATTTTCTAGGGTGCTTATGTATTTCATGGTCTCTGTAGCTTCAAAAGGTCAAGATGAAAAGACAAAGATCATCTAAAGTTAATAGAGGATCTTAATACTTCTCTTCCAGCCTTGTGTTTATGTCCACAATTCATGTACCTTGATTATTTGATGAGGGGTTATATTTCAAAATTATGTGTACTCCCATGTGTAATAATTATTGGATAGTTGAGATAACATGGGGCACCTACCCCATGCAATCTTAGCCTAACCTAAGTCTAACTTGGATCAAAAAATCCTAACCAAGGTCATGGTAACCACCCTCAAATAGCTATATCATGAGATGTGTAGCCATGCATTTATAGTGTAGGGGAAAGTGGAAGAAGAGAAGAGTAAGAGCATCTTGAGCTATGAAAGAGTGAGGAGTAATCTCCCCAATAGGTTACAGATGCTCTTGAGAACCTTCACCTTCAAATTTTCATTTTTTGTTGAGTTTTTCATCCCCATGTTGCTGTTTTTAATTTGTATCAAATTAATTTTGAGAAGAGAAGAGAGTCAAGAGAGATAGAGTATGCTAGTAAGTACCTCCCTTCATTCTTAACAAATTGAGAGAAGAGAGGAACTCTTCCATCATGTGGAGTTGAGTAAAGATTACTTTGTTAGCACCTCCTCTAGAGGTAATTTTTGTGTTGCCTCAACTTGTTTCTTGTTGTCTCTCTCATTGATTACTTTTCTCTTTCATGGTTGTTTGAATTTGATATGGTAGTTCATCTCATCAATATTTTAACTCTAGATCAGTATTTCAATATTTCAATTTATTTCAGCTAGTTCAAAGGTTTCAACCACATTTTATTTCATTTCAATATATCATATCTTTAATTTCAATATCTTAAATATTGTAAAAGATGTTTAGCTTCCACTGCCAGCTCTAATAATTATTACCCATTTATACTTCAGTCTCTAGAATTGAACATAATACAAAATCTTGAGGATACCTCATTGAATATTTTTTTCAATAGTCCATTCAATTATTAAAAATATTTCACTTGGATCTTAGAGGCTCATTTAATGTATCAATATTAATCAAAACATTTTCTTGGCGGTCTTGAAGATTTGGTGTATATAGAAATGCTAGCATTCGTATTTCACAATTGATGGTTCTCGTATCCGTAAATGGTAAATAGGCATTCTTATATTGGGCAATGAAATAAATAATTTCTTACCTTGATAGAAGATCTTCATTATGTTATCACAGTAAGTCTTCAATGATTGATTCAATTCTACATCTATCATAAGCTCTAAAGAAGTAAGTTTGAAACTTACATAGTCTTCCATGCTCATCTTCTCCAATTACTTATGTACTTCAAAATCTATCATTAGTGGTAAGTAATTTGCATTTTGTATGATAATGTGTTTAAGATTGAGTTCTCCTCTTCCTAGGATTATTGGTAGCATTACAAATGTTCCTCTATCAACATGAATTGCATCAAAATTGAACTTCTTTTATAGATTCATCTTGTGCTTGGATGAAATTCTTCAGAGATTACTTCGAAATGGATTTATGTTAATCTTTCTTACTTGCAGATAAAGATTATTGCCATTTCACTTAAAACCCCTTGCTCAAAATTATTCAAAGTCTTCTTAGATTGTAAATTTGGAATTTTTGTCTTCATGTATTAAACATTTATGATTATTTGTGCTAATATAATGTAATTAATATATGTCAATAACATTTTGTAATATAGTAAATTATTATAAAATATTTCCTTCTTTTATTTCTCCCTTCCTTCTTAATGTAAGTTATAAAGGTTTGAGTTAAGTTCTAATATAGCTTAACTCATTTCTTCTAATTGTTACAAAAGATTAACTTAGCATCTAGTAATTGAGGATAATAGGGCTTTGTGTGCTTGTTCTATTTAAGCTTAGGAAACAAAGAATTATTTGTAGGTCTCTAATGATGATGATAATATAACTGTTGAATTCTTCCATGGCTCTTGTTTTCTTGGGATCTTGCTTCTTTACAACTTATGTTGAACCCATCTACATTCAAACATTATATGATTTTAACCATTGTATCTTCAATTCATATGAGTATGTAAATGATATACTCAATTCAATGTTCAAGAAGTGGATTGTTCTAGTTCATGTTGTCACGGTTCTTTGACATCATAGAAACATCCAACATTTTCTCTAAGGCCATTTTTAGAAGCTTCATTTTCTCATGAACAAACTTCATGTTCTTCAACTTTATTCTCTCTCCAACCTTGAATCTCATGGAGTTCTTAAGATCTTCAATGCATCTCCTTGCATCTTATTATACACTCCTTTGCCTCATTATATCACTTGATTTTGCTAATCACTATATGTAATTGCCTTTTGTTTACAATTTTATTGTGCTTGATCAACACATCATTTCATCCTCAATATCTGTAACTATCATTTTGTTCCTTGTCAACTCATAACTCCTCAATCTCATGAACAATCTTGATTGCTCTGATAACATCTTAGAGTTTGGTTTACATTGCTTAGATAAGTATAATTATCCAAGGACCTAAGTCCATAAGAAAACTTAACATGTTATATATCATCTTACAAAATTTGTAACTCTTAAGGATATATATTATTCTTCTTAACAACTTGCTTGTAATTCTTTCTAGTCTTTTCTAGACTTGCTTGTACATCAACTAGTTTCTTATGAACTTACATTATCTTGTCTTTATGAGTCACTAGTATGATTCTCTAGACTTTACAAAATATTTCTTTGTAAGGATTTTTTTTTTTTTTATCTATTGTATCTTTCTAAATGACCTTCTCTTCTTCTTTAAAAAACTAGACCAAACTAAGTATGGTACAAGTTGGACATTCTCTTCCTCTTTAAGAAACTAGATCCTGTGCTATAGGGGTCACTCTTGTCTCTTGCAAAGTTTGCTTCTTAGCTTCAAGTTGCTTCTTTAAACTTTTGGTTATGGTGTTCAAGATCTCATGATGAATTTTTGCATTTCATAACATCTACTTCATATCTTTGAGTTACAAGTTGCTTTGACTTCTTGATACATCATGGTGTGTGTTATTCCTTGATGATTTTATCCTTATTGATCCATTAGTTCTTCAATTCTTCCTTCTTTTAAAATGCATTTTTAATCACATGCTCGTAACTTGGATTTCAATTTTTAATATTTCATAAAAAGGTTGTGACTATTCCTGAGTTACGAATTAGATCCCTTTAAGAGTTTTTATGAATGGTCTTAAGAGACTACAAAACTAATGATTGTACATTAACTTAGAGTATATTCTAACATTCTTTTTATGAATCTTAGTAATCTTTGTGATAATTTATTGACATAACAATAAGTTGTAAATCTAATGGAAAGACTCTTAATTTGAAAGATTGAAGTCCTAAAATTGCCAATGAAGTTTTCTTCTTCTATTTAATTTCACATTTTTGCTAAACCTTTAACTATGTCTTAGTTCCTATGTGCCAAAGATTCATGATTCCCAAGAAAATTTGAAGAACCATTCGCGCTATATTTGGGCACGTGTATAGAAGCATGTAAAATCCACATTGAGTACGTAAATCATAATTTTTACTGCAATGGTGTCTCGATTTTCAATTTTCAACCATAACATTTATTGTCCACTAAAATCTTACTTGTCTTTCCCTCCAATCACGTCCAACACCAATATCTTTTGTTAACAAACGTTGCTGATTGTTTTTGTCACACTATTGCAACTGCACCTTGGTCTGGTCTACCAATGCCTATCGTGCGCATTTATGTCGCCTCAGCGTAGCTTGCCATGCATGCATTGCTGCCAAGATCTTGAGAGAGAGAGAGTTGGCTATTTACACACAATCTATGTGCACCTCTTGCTAGCAAGACTAATGCCCGCTGTCTACTGCCATGAGTATGGCCTGCCAGGAGTGCCACTGCACCACCTATGGGAGGAATGAGCCACTGCTAAGAACCTGAGAAGAGAAGGCCTGATCTATCGTCCTTTGGTGCCCCTGCACTCCACCTTCCTTACCATCTTCAGGATGCTCTATTTTTTAATGGCCTGGTCTTGTTCTTATTTTTTAATAGCCTACTCTTATTCTTGTTTTAGATGAGCTCTATTCAAGACATAGATAGCAATGAGAATGAAATAGATAGTACTTTATTGGAGGAAAATGCATCACAAGAAGAAAATGTTTTAGATTGTAATGTAGAAATTTTGAAACCATTTGCAAAAGGTAGATTTATTTTGAAATCTCCATTAAAACAATTCATAACATAATTAGACACTTGTAGAAGTGGAGGAGGTGGAAGCAAAAGATGGAAGTGTCATGTATATAGCCATGAATTCATTGCAAGTGGTATACGAATACATCATCATTTCTTTCAGACATTAAAAAATAAAATAGGAACAGGTGTTATTGCATGTAAATTTCCATAACTTGATATTCAAAAAGCTATGTATAACTACTTTCAAGCAAAGACTATGATAAAGAGTATTACTATAAGTATTCAAATAGAGAGAAGTAAGAATAAGACAAAGGATGTTGTACAACCAGCAACAAGAAAAGTGCTTAAACAAACAGAAATAAGTTTTCAAGTTGAAAAAAAATAAAAGCCAATATCAGTATTGCAAAAATGTTTAATGTAAATAGATTACCATTCAAACTTGCACGTACTCCTTCATTCAAATAAGCATTTCATTGTGTCATTAAAGTAGGTAATATTTTTAAATTTTAAATTATCATTTTTAATTTAAAATTATTAGTAAAACTAACATTTTTATATGGCAAGTCCATCTTATATCCTTCCAAGTGAAGATAAAATTCAAAATGATCTTCTTGATGAGAGGTATGAACTTGGCATGAAAAAGTTGGAGGCATGGAAGCAATTTTGGCAACAAAGTGGTTGTTCTATTATAATGGGTGGATAGACTAATATTCGTCAATGTCCATTAATTAATATTATAATTAATTGTCAACTTGGACCATTTTTTCTTAATGCTACAAATTACTCCAATCATATAAAAGATGCTAATTTTTAAGCCAAATTATTAGAGACAACAATTGCAACTATTGGTTCAAGCAACATTATTCAAATTATAACAAATTTAGCTCTTGTTTGTAGGTATGCAAGAAAAATGATAGAAATGATTCATCCAAATATATTTTGGACTCCTTGTTGTGTGCATTCTCTAAATAATACACGTAATGATATTGGTAAAATTAATTGGGTAAAAAAGTTTATTATAGATGTAAGAGACATACAAATTTTCATTTGCAATCATCATTATTCAAATTCCTTGTTCAGGGAATGTAGCAATAATAAGACTTTCAAAAAGCCTCTAGAAACAAGGTAATAGAATACAAAAATCTATATTGTGTGTTTTTAAGAGATTTAATTTATTAATGCTAAACTAATTATAAATTTTGTGAAATTGGTATGCTTCATATTTCATAATGTTGGAGAGAACACAAGAGATACAAGAATCATTACAAACAATGGTTATAACTAGTAAATAAAAGAACTGGGAGGAAGCCAACACAACTATGGGAAAGAGTGTTGGAGAAAAGATTTTATCAGATGAGTCGTGGAAACAAGTGANTATCTTATTAAAAATAAGTATTTGTTATATTGTAGGAGGATTGTTGGCATGCTGCAATCTATTGTTGATTTCATTCGTTATGTTAATACAGATACACTTGCATTAGGAGAAAGTTATGTAATTTATAAAAATATGTTAACAGAAATTAAAAAAAGGTTTCTAGAAATGGATAGCTCTCTTGATTTTTATAATGCTTAGTTACTTCCATTGATTCTAAAAAGATGGAATGCTACAAATACCCCATTGCATATGGCTGCATATGCATTAAATATTAAGTGGTATTCTCCAAAACATAGAGATAAAAATTCAACAAGGCCTTGTGGTGGATGTAAGAACAGGTTTCTTAGAATATGTTAAACGATTATATTCACCTTGTGAGGCTGGCTTAATTAGAAAGGAATGGCTTCAATTTACTAAAGGACATACAAAAGCATTTAAATGTGAAGATGCTATACTTGATATGGATGGAATAGCTCAAGAAAATCTNGTAGGCTATTAGGTCTGAAACTTCAAATGAGTTTGTTTATTGATGAAGTTTTGAATGATTTTTAAAATTAATATTTTAACAATGCAAAATTTCATTCTTGTTTTTATCATTTATGAAGGTTGCATCTTCTGTTGCTAAAAGAAATTGATCAACATATTCTTTCATTCGTCCTATGAAAAGAAATAGTCTTACTCCAAAAAGAGCTAAAATTTTAGTGTCTATTCATAGCATGGTTAGATTGGAAGAAAGAGAGAAAATAAAATATAGGTAATCATCTACTCTTCGTTAGGATGCTAATCCAAAAGATGATGATGTTCCAATAGTTGATGATAGAGAAAGTTATTCTACTGACTTAGTTAATGTTCCTAGAGCAATGAATCTTAATATTGATGATTCAATCCTTGATGAAAATGATTACCATGCAAATGATATTAATGACATAGAACAAAATGAAATAGGTTTTACAAATTTACTCTTTAGACTAGAGCAACGAGAAAATATAGGCTAAAATTAAAATTTGAACAATGTGAAAACTTCTAAGCTTTGGCAAGAAACTCTTTTGTGATTTAAAAAGAGATAGATAATTTTGTAACATTATCATATCTAGATATATATNATATTTTACAACAAACATGAGACTCAATACTTAATATTTCATTGCAATCTTTTATGCAATTTTTAAGCATTAACAATATTTTGAATTTACATTGTACTTGTTCTATATTCTACAATGTTTTTTATGATATATGAGAATTAATTTTTAAAAGAAAACTAATATATTTAAATTTTCTGTATCATGTCCCGGCTACAAACCCTCCCCACTTTTTCTTGAGGCACACGTACCGAAACATCTTCAGAATCACTAATCCTTGATTTCTCGATTCCTCCTTCCATGAACCGGATTTTTTTTACGCATACCTTAGTTCCATCTCGTAATTTTGTTTATGAAACGAAAATACAATTACGCGTGAGATTAACATACACACAAAGAGACCTTGTTATTTGTGAACCACGCGTCATAAGCTGTGGGCAATTGAACACTTCAAGGCGTTTGAATTCGTCAGCCCCAACGCTCAAGGTCAAGCTCAAGGGCTTAAGAGGAAGCATGAAAGGCAGAAGAAGAAGAAGCAGCAGCAGCAGCAGAAGGCAACAGCAAAGAGTTGGTAAAATTGACGATGGAGAACCACTGTGGGGTGGGATCGCAGTCGGGGTCATTGGAAAGGCATGAGCATGGCAGGGTCAACACAGCAGGTGCCTGTGATCCATCCAGACACAGATGCGTGCCTTCAACGACCGCCATACTCTGCACATGGAGTCCCGACGCCGAAGCCTTCAACCACTGCGTGGAAGGATCATCACCGTCGCACTGTTGCAGGCCAAGAGCCAATTCCGCAGCCGCGCCAGAGGCAGCAGCTCTCACGCACGCTACTGGAAACTCTCCTCCATCATCGTCATCACCATAATCAACAACAACGCTGATGACGCCATTGCCGGTGCTGTCGTAATGCCAGGCCTGGGCACAGTCGCAAGAACCCAGATACAACAAATGGCTGAACAGACGCCGACGGAGACACAGTCCAGACGTTGGATGATAAATAATTTGATGGTGATGGTGATGGTGATGGTGAATTGAGGAGGAGCTTCCCTGCAGTGGCCTCTGCAATAACCAGAGACGGTCTAGAAATTGGGGGTTCCTGATGGCGGACCAGTCGCGCGTGACAAGGCCGTAGGTCTCGTCCAAATCCGGGCGCCCTGAACGGATGTAGTAGCTGCCTTGCAGAGGCCAATATGCCCAATCTATGTCATTTTGGGCCGCCCATGCTAAGACGCATGTCACAAAATGACTGTCACCAATGGACGTCTGTTCCTGTTTCACGCCGAATTCGCTCAGTATCAGTGGATATGAGGGGTTTTTTGGGTTCTTGTTGTTTAGGAGGAATGCTGCACGGCGTTCGATGTCGGCCCACACGGATGCACACATGTCGTTGGCGTTTGTTGTGGCCCATGACTGCCCTCCGGAAAACGCGTACCAGTGCAGCTCGAAGAGTAGCTTCCTTTGGAACGATAACTGCGGCCGTTTGTTCTTCAGGAAGCTCAGATCCAGGTCGAAGCTCAGGCCTGATAAGATTACCAGCACGTTGGGGTTTGAACCGTGCACCACCTCCGCTCCCGCCTGCATGTACTTGTACCTGCTACGCAATGGAGATATGAAGACAAAATTTGTTGTTAATTTCTGTTAAACTTTGCTTTTGTCCTGTTTAGTTTTGGAATTTGGTAAGGAAAAGTTAAAATATCTAAAATTTGTTGTAAAAGAAAAAGTGAAAGATATGTTTAAGTTAATTATTGATTGTTAATGTAACCCTGGACGTGGTTATTTAAATCTATCTTGGGTTTATGCCCAGTGAGTTGAGAGTATGTGGTTAAATCTGTCTTGGGTATATGGCCAGTGAGTTGAGAGTCTGTGGTCAAATCTGTCTTGGGTATATGGCCAATGAGTTGAGAGTATGTGGTCTCTTGTGTAAGGATTGCTGTGTGGAAGCAACTGACTTGTGGTTATTGTAAACATCTTTGGGTATCTCTTTGAAGATGTTGCTTTCCTATTATTTATCTAGCTTGTTTCTCTCTCGCTCCATTTAGCAAGGTTTTTAGTTTTGAGGATGTAATTAGTAACAGTAAAAGGCTAGCTTGGGATTGATCCTGGCATCTAAAGCGACAGGTACCTAAGAGAAGTGGTTGGTTATCAAACATAAAATGCATCCCCAAATTAAAAGGGAGAAACCTCTGATAAGAAATGATTATATGATATGTAGGCTATGTTGGATGGAATCTTCGTCGTCCCAGCAGTTGTATTCAAACCAGAAAAAAAAAAGAGAGGACTGGATATTTAATAAGGCAAGGGAATGATTGATTGATTACCAGTCATGGACATTTTGCCTTGGTCCTCTGAGTTCATTTCTGAGGCTCATAGCCACCACGTTGCAGGTAGAATTGAAGGTGGAGGCAACAGTTTTTAGGCCGTGCATCCACAAGGCAGGATCGAAATCTGAGTCACCAAAGAAACCATTGCCATCGGAGGCGCTGCAGCACCACATGGGTCTGCTGATATGATTGTCAAGGATAATCATGACTCCATGTCTGTCAAGGCTATCAACAACTGTGTGGAATATGTCAACCACAGACATGTCCACTAACTGGGGATTGTACATCTGCATCAGAGTGATATCATCATGGAGGCCAAGATTGGTAAGGGACTGCCTGGCTGTGGTGGCTCCAAGGCTTGAATTGGTGAACATGAACAAGGCCCATGTCAATCTGACACAGTTGAAACCCATGTTAAGGATAAGCTCAGGGATGTCATCCAGTGCTCTCTTGTTAAGCCCCTCTGCAAGCATGCTTTCAACATGGGATGCCCAATTCACACATGCCAGCTTTACTCTGCTTCCATTCTCATTCACTATCCATCTTGAATCTGTGTACAGATACGATTCTGACAATCCTATTCCTATTGCGCACACCAAAATTATGGCCGATTGCATCCATCTCAACCTCATTGTTGCCGAATTCACCGCCATTAATCCAGTCAGGTCAGGTGAGGCAACCCATAAGATTTGGTACTGCGATTGGACTCTTCAGGGCTCAAGAACCAAAGATTGGATCATGAACTGAACAATGATTGGAAAATACAATAAAACTGAACTAAACCATAGAAACAAGGGCTAGATCATGAATGTTCGGTTTATAAGGATCAATACATGCCTTGTAAGAAGATCTGGGATGAGTTGGAAAGGCTGTTTGTTTAAGCAAGACAACAAAGACAACTTTTAAGGCAAGCCCAGCACAAAAGCCAAGAAACAGACTTCACAGATTATACGCAACAGAACAGATGCATAGCTTTGAAGGAAAACCCGATTATTATTAAATAAAAACGAAACACACAAAAACGAATCCAAATACGAATACAGGATCATGGTATCTTGGAAGCGTAGGAGTAGCCGCCTACTATAAGGCTTTCAATTTTATAGCAGAGTGAAAACAAACTTACTTTCCCATTAATCTTGAAATAAACAGATTACACGAGAAGACAGATAATGAATAGATCTAACAAAAAACTTAAAAGCTAAAACCTACGTTTGAGTCGTATGGGATTCTCAATCAGGTACAGCACAAACATAGCAACGATGTGCAACAACAAATCCGTGGATTCTGCCTGAACCTGGACATTCTGTCTGATTTACTTGCAAGAAGAGGACTCTGGCAGGCTCAGTGAAGCAATAGTTGGAAATGAAAGGAAAGGGGCAAAACACAAGACCCTCAGTCTAACCGAGATCATTTTTGCTGTTGCCAACATAATTTTGTCTGTGCTTGGAACGGAGACTTGCCCGATATCATTTGCCTGCTGCCTTGGCGCATGATTGATATAGTATTCAATTTCATTTCACTGTCAATGGAGTGGAATGAGATGGGACCGTAGAAACCCAATTAGACATGCTGCAATTTTGTCTCTGAATTTGGTTTGTGCGTTGGTATTTGGTAGTGCGTTTATTTCAAGCACGTCAGCCCATTTACCGAGTCGAAAGAGAGAAGAATGGAATCTGAATGGAATCTTGGGCTCCGCAATATAATAACACCAAAAAAATATACATGAGCTCTCTTTTGTAAGGTTCATTATTTTTATCAGATTCATTGAACTAGCTCACTTTCATAAGGTGACTCAAGACTTTCCAAATGAAAATAGTCTCCTGCCAATTTCGGCTCATTCTATTACAATTTCTACCTTGAGCCAAAATTAACCCCGTATCTCATTCATCGAATTCTCCAAATTAGATGCTTAGCTAGTTTTGACAAAATTGCAAGAAGTCTAATCACTTGAACTTCTCCATCAAAAGAAACTTTGTTAACATATACATTAGATTTATAGAAGTGTAAATCTTTTGCAAATTAATACACCTTTCCTCCACCTGTCCCAAATAAAGTGGTATTTTACCTAGATATGCTTAGACCTTTCATGAAATGTTGGATTGTGTGCCAAGAAAATGACACTTTAGCTATCAATGAAGATTGAAAACTTTTCATCACCTCTATCCAATTCTTACAAGAAATTTTGTGTCCACATCCCTTCTCCACAAGCCTGTGAAGCAGCAATGTATTGTACCTCCATAGAAGAAAGAGCCATCACAAATTATAGCTTAGACTTTGAAGAAATAGGTCTTCTTGCTAGTATGAACACTTGCCCTAATGTGAACTTTCTTTTGTCCAAATCATATACAAAGTTTGAATCATAATAGCCTATTGAGTCTTTCATATCTATGCTATAGCAAATAGGCAGCCCTAAGGTTCCTTTAAGATACCTAAGAATCCAGTACACAACTTGAAAATGTTCCTTCCCTAGATGTCTAGTCTCGTTCCTACCATTGGATACATCAAGCTACCAACAACACTAGAGTATAAAACTTGAGACATGTACACTTTTTTCTTCTCATTTTGAGGACCAAATTGAGAAGATAACTTGAAGTGCATTCCAATAAGAGTTCCTAACAATTTGGCATCTTGAATTCCAAACTTCTCAAGAATCTTTTCGACGGAGTGCTCTAGAGATAACAATAGCTTCCCATTTTTCCTATTGCAAGTAATATCTATGTCAAGGATATGCTTGACTATAAGTCTTTCATATCAAACTCTATTGCCAATAGTTGTTTGAGTTTCCTAATCTCCACCTTGTTCTTGCCTATAATAAGCATGTCATCCACATATAGAACTAATGTTATGAGGCTACAATCCTCACACTTTTGTTATATACACATGAATTTGCAAAGCTCCTATGGAAACCAATCTTGCACATAAAAGAATCAAATCTTTTATACCATTGCCTTGGACTTTGCTTTAACCTATAGAGAGTCTTCTTTAGTTTGTAAACATGATTCTCCTTGACTTTGACAATAAAACCCTTAGGTTGTTTCATGAAGATCTCCTCTTCTAATTCACCATGTAGGAAAATGATTTTGATCTGCTCTAGCTCTAGATTTCTAATAGTAGCTAAAGCCAAAAATGATTTTGATTGAAGCTAACTTGTCTATTGATGTAAAAACATCAAAGAAGTCTACACCCAACTTCTGAAGGTATCTTTTTACTACCAATCCTTTATCTTAAATAATAGCCTGCAATTAATTACTTGCCTATCCTTGGGTAGCTTCACTAGCTTCCAAGTATTGTTCTTCAAGAAACATTACATCTCTTCTTCCATGGCTACTTATTACAGTTTCCTTTGTTCACTCTTCAATGACTTATGGTAAAACATTGGCTCTTCTATATCTACAACTAAAGCAAAAAGGAAAACACATCATCAGACCTTCTTGTTGGAATGCCCTTGGTTACTCTTGAAGATCTTCTAAGCTCCACTTAAGCATGCATCTCTTCAGGTGCTTCCATTTGGGTTTCTTCTCTATTCTCTTTACTATTATAACTTTCTGGTAGTTGTAACTTCACAAAAACTTCCTCCTTAGAATAATATTTTGTGGCCCGTTCATATTCATTCCTTTGTAAAAAATAAGATTCATCAAATACTACATCTTTGCTAATGAAGATCTTCTTAGAGATAAGATCCTATAACCTATATCTCTTACTGCTATCTGCATATCTGAGAAAGATGCATTTCTTAGACTTAGGATCCATCTTGCTTTTATGAACACATGGAATATGTACATATGCCATGTAGCCAAATATTCTAAGATGATCATATCTCCCTAGTGATCCACCCCATATCTCCTTTGGAGTCTTACCATCTATTACAAGAGGAGTCCTATTCACCAAATAACATGTTGTATTTGCTATGTCTATCCAAAATGCCTTGTCTAGCCCTGCAAAGCTCATCATATTTCTTAAACATTTCAAAAGTGTATGATTCATGCTTTCTACAACACCATTTTTCTATGAAGTGCTAGGAACTATCAAATGTCATCTCATTTCTTTAGACTTGTAGTATACCTTAAACTCCTTTGAGATATATTTACCTTCACAATATGAGCTTAGGCACTTAATCTTTCTACAAGTGCTCCTCTTCATCAAAGCTTTAAACTCTTTAAACCTTTCAAAAGCATTAAATTTTTCTTTCAAAGAAAAAATCCATACCTTTCTTAGTTTTTCATCAATGAAGCTAATGAAAAACCTTGTGCCTCCCAAAGTTACTTAAGGAGATGGATCCTAAACATTACTATGCACGAGATCTAGGATGTCTCTACTCCTAGTTCTGCTACTTACAAACTTGACCCTACATTTTTTCCCATACACACAATGCGCACAAAAGTTATATTTAATTTTGTGCACTCTTGGAAGCAAATTCTTCATAAGTAGATTCTTCAACCTAGGTTCATTCATGTGGCCAAGTTGCCTATGTCATAGCAATATCTACTTCTCCAACCACTATTTCTTTAAGTAGCTAATAAAGATTCCAATGCTTTTAACCTTTCATCACAACAAGAGATCCATTAGTGATCTTCAACTAATCATTTTTACCTATGAACTTGTAGGTTAGACCATCAGGAGCTTCAAGAGAAATTAGATTTTTCATTATCTTTGATGCATGCTTCACATTTATGAGAATTCTTACAACTCCATCATGTGTCTTGATTTGAATGGTGCCAACACTAAAAATTCTAGCCTCATCATTAGTTATAATTAGAAGTTGCTCCCCATTAGTTTCTTGATACATTTGGAACCAAGATCTATTGGGAGTGATCTGCCATAAAGCCCTTAAATCAAGGATCTAAGCACCACTATCAAAAGTCCTTGAAGTTATAAGAATATCTTTCACATTTTCTAAAGCATCTTGCATCATAGTGTTCACCACAGTTTGAGAAGATGAGGTATCTACATCTTTCTACTTGGCTTTATAGTTTGTTTTCAACTTCTAACATTCATGCTTGAAATGTCCTTTCTTATGGTAGTATAAGTACTTGTTTTTCTTTTTGTTTTCTTTTTTAGATTTTGACTTTGATCTTGAAGAGCCCTAATTAGATCCTCTCTCCATCATGTGTTCTCTAATTATCAAGCCTTCTCCTGATGGTTTTGCATCTAAGGTCTTCATCCTTTCTTATGAAAGAATATTTTCAATCATCATCTCTAGCTTTATGATATCTTTTCCATAAAGCAGGTAGTTGCAAGAGCTTTCGACAAGATAAGGGCTTGATCTTCTTTCTCAACCTACATCTCAATACTAGATAGATGGCAAATTAGCTCATTGAGGATATTTAAGTGATCCATAATAGACATTCCTTTCTTCATCTTGAAGTCGTAGAAGTCCAACTTCAAATAAAGCTTTTTTGTGAGGGATTTGATCATATAAAAATCTTTCAACTTACTCCATAAAGCAACAGTTGAATCCTACTGTGCAACATTGAACAAGACTTGATCTAAAAGACTCAAGAAAAAGGTTCTTTAAGCCCTTAGATCTAAATCCTCCCAATACTCATCCAACATTCCTTGGGATTTCTTTACTTTCTCTAACAATTCTGTGTAGACCTTGTTGAAGAAGAAGATCATTAACCTTGATTTGTCAAAGCCCAAAGTTGTTCTTACCATTAAACTTACTTACCTCAAATTTTGCATTCAAGATCTTAGTGGTCATTTTTCTACAACTATTTTCCACTACTTGCTCTGATATCAATTGTTACAAGATTTAGTAGAAAAATCCAAGATTGAACAACCAAACTGTGCAAAAAAATGAGAAGCACAAAAATGAAACAATGAAGAAATAAAATATCAAAAAGAACAATGACACAAAGATTTTACATGGTTCAGTAGAGTGCCTACTTCCATGGAATGGATGATTATCTATTGCAAAATGAGAAGGAATGATACAAAATGCACTTGCACTCCACAATACTGTAGCAACACAAAGATATACATGAGATCTCAAATATAAAAATTAATTGAACTTGGTCACTTTCATAAGGTGACTTAAGACTTTCCAAAAAATACATTTTTAATAAAAATAGTTTCATGTCAGCTCATTCTATTACACATTGCAAGATTACATTTTCATAATAAATAAAGTTAAATTCTACAAATTGATTAAGAATCAATGCCTTAATGAAAATAATTTATATAAGTTTTTTGTTCTAATATTATAAAGTTATCCCTAATGGGTAGTCATAACACAAAAAAGAAATACATATTACTCATCTTCAAGGACTTCTAACTCACACAAACTATAGGTGCATTCTTTGTAAGGAAGTTGAATCCATTTTGCACTCTCAATTCTAAAATGATGCAAACTTAAGCAAGGCTTGTTGATGACACTTCAATAATTTATTGGAATAGTAGCTGATAAATAGTAAGATTCTATATCTCATTTATTAGATCTAATGTAATATAAATAAATTATTTCTTACCTTTTGCATTATACCAAAACTATGTTAAAACTTTCTACCTAACTAATAAGGGGAATATGTTTAGGATTTTTTTGTACCTAAATATTCCATTTTTTCAACCATTGCATTCCTAAAAATATTAATTGCAGTATGGTAAATCCTTAAAAACTAATTTAGAAATTTTTTTTTACCTTTAGATATGCAAGCTATGAGTGTATGTAACAAATTGACACAAAGCCTCTACTTCAAAAGATAATAAATTACATTCACATGATAACATTGAGTAAGGCATTTGCATCCTCATCTT
>MNCI01033969.1:907849-950632 GCA_015680685.1 Gnetum montanum | reverse complement strand
ACATCTGTGCTTTCAATGTAAGCACTAGTTATCCCCTCAGTTAGTTCTATGCATGTTATCGAGTTGCTTTCTTGATTAGCCATCAGCCACTAGGTGTTTTCTTGTTGTGTGGCTGCTACATATAGGCACTTTTGTATGTCAATATCTTGTGCACACCGATTTCATGCAGGCAATGTTAAACTTCGCATCACCCATGATTTTTGCATGCAATGGCACCCTGTGTCACTATATGCGATGCATGGAACTCTCTTCCTCTCAATCTTCCCAAAATTATTTTTCTTGGATATTTCTAGGGAAAGATTGCAGATTCCTAGGTGTGCATCTATTGTACTCAACCATGCCCTTCACATTATTATTGGGAAATCCCCTTTGTCATTGTTTATTTGGATCACTAGGAAATCAGTTGGGTATGACCAACCACCCATGGTGGTAACAATGTCCTCAACCTATCCCAAAGGAACAGTGATGGACTGGTTAGCCAGCTCTAAGCAAATATTCCTCTTCTTGAGTGGAGGCAGGTTCTAGGTTTTATATAATTCTTGTGAGATTAAGTTGACTCTGAAGCCTGAGTCAAGAAGAGCTTTATGAGGTTAATTCACAGCAACCTGGAGATAAATTAGGGGGCTCCTAGGATTAGATAATTTCTTGGGAAGGTGGCCTACCTTAATCCAGTCAGTAACGGTATGTGTTAACATAACCATGTGCATTGGGTGCAATTTTTCGTTTGAAGGGAATCCCAAAACCTTATTTGGTACGAAGGTATTTAGATGTTCAACCGCTTATGAGGTGAGAGCTTAGTTGGATTTCTGGTTCTGAAGAAAGGTCTCTTCAGTATAAGATTGTTAGGACCAATTGAGAAGTGAGGATTGGAAGCCATCGTGACATTGGATTGTTGCGGTTGAGTGGGAATTACCCTTGGCATTGTTGGAGCGGTTGGTGGTGGAGCTACCGACGTGAGAGGTGCGAAAGGATTTGGAGGATGGTATGTCTATGGTATGTCTCCCGAAGAAGAAGGAGTCCTTCTAAAATACTCCTACACTTCATAGTGACGTTGTGGAGTTGTGTGACCCATAGTGTCACTTGGAGAAACTAGCTGCTGCATGTAATAGCCATAAGGACCAGGTTGTCGGTAAGGGTATTGTTGTCTTGGCTGTGGCATCCCCCATGACTATGGGTATTGCCACTACTAATGTTGCCCGATAGATTGTGGCAGAGTTCCACTTGGATAGTATGTTAACGATTGGTGGAACTGTCTTGGGTTACCTTGGGGATAAGGTAACCTTTGGGGTACTTGCCGTCTGTTAAGTCTTGGGTTGAGTGCATACACCCCAGACTCTTGTAGGTGTGATATTATTGGACAACATCCCTTAGGATGGTCATATTGGTAGATCTCACATCCACCATCATTGTCTGTATCCAAATCCACAACCTCATTGGCGATATTCATTTTTCCCTTACCCTTGTCATGTGCATGGCCTGAATCTCTCCACTTTTTCTTGTCTTGGTCACTACTTCATTCCTCCTTAGACTCCTCTACGATTTTCAGGACAAGTTCAAGTCTATTTTCGAAGGAGTCCTGTATCTGATCTACCTTAGCTGCCACTTCCATTGTTAGCTTTTGAAGTGGCAAGGTTTTTCTATTCACCAACTCTTCGAGTGGTGACTCATCCTCTTCATCGCAGAATCTCACTCCCCTCTTCCGGAGGGAAGGATCGCGGTTATATTCTTCCACACTTTCTCTTTTCCATAGCTCCCCTTCTTCTTTAGCTACTTGCTTTAGCAATCGATGAACTTCATGGGATCTAAGTTCAGATAATCTCCCTTGGGCATAAGTCCCAAGGGTTCTCCTAGTTTCATGTCTTAGCCCATCTATGAGGTGGCGTAGTTGATCCCGTTGTGCATAACCATGGCTTGGGCAACAATGTAACAATGCATAATATCGACCCATGGCAGCATCCAAGGGTTCATGAGTACCTTGCTTCCATCCTTGGATCTTCTTATGCAAATTGGACACTCTAGAGTACGTTTGGTATTTATCATTGAAGAGTTCTAACATCATACTCCACCTCCTAATGGTTTCCGGCTCTAAGGACCGGTACCAACTCTCTGCTTCCTTTATGAGTTTCCTAGGAAACAACTTTAGTTTCTGCCACTTATTTTCAATATTCTGCAAGGCGTAGGCATCATGAAATGCCTGTAAATGATTTTGCGGATCAGCGTTGTATCCCCCTTCGAAGCGTGGGATATTGTTCATATCTAGTCTCTTGATCCAACTATCTTTTTGATGCCTTATGGGTATTCTCACTGCCTTCGTAATATCTAACATACTTCAGGTGGCAAGTAGGGGTTCATCATGATCATCTCTCTCATGACATCTATCATGCCTACATGGTTCCCTACTTTCCCTTCTTTCATGCCTAGACTCTCTAGACTGCCCTCGTCCTCTCTCTCGACTCTCTCGTCGAGGTCTCTCATTTTGCTTACCCTTATCCTCACCATTATGCTCTTGATGATTGCACCCTGATGTGGAAGGAGAGGGTGAATGATGTGATGAAGGGGAAGAAGAAGGAGAACCATTGCCATGACAATGTTTCTTACCTTCTCTTCTGTGACTACGGCCCCGATCGTGATGACGATCTGAGTGCTCATTCTTGTCATGTGTTTTTGATCCCTCAGAGAATAGTTGACATTCATGGGGATCAGAACCAAGGTTGTGTATTGTGTAGTGTAGGTTTTGATACCCCACCTCTTCACTATCATTAGGAGGGGGAACATCATTTGATGGAGAACCTGTTATAATTGGTTCACCATCTCCAATTTCGCTTAGGACGTGCGGGACCCCTTTGGCCTTCAACAATGTATGGTGGCTCTCCTACCGCGAGTTCCTTAAATGTTGTGTTGCTGTGGGATGGTAATCCCTTGTGTCAAAATTGCCTATAACGTGTTCATCATATAGCTGTGTCATGCCTATCAATGCAAGAGCATGAAGAAGCATGTCAGGGACTGCCCGATCTGAAGGTAACACTATGTTACCTTGCAAATCTCTCCAACGTAGTTGTTCATCCTAATGGAGGATAAAAGTAAAATCGAGTAGATACTCATTGGGATGAGTATATACCACTCGATACTGTTGAGGAACTAGCGGATTTTGGTTATGTGTTTTAGACTACCAACTATTTCTTGTATGATCCCTAGGTGGTGAAGTGCTCTTATGAGAAGAAGAAGAAGACATTGTGTCTTATTCGGTGTGTTGATTAACCATTATATAATTTTTTTTTAATTAATCCTAAGGGTTCGTTTAAGCTCCCAATGATGTGGATAATTTCCTATGTTCTACTTAGCACACAAACACTTAGACCCTGGCAACGACGCCAATGATGAGTGGCGAGGTACCCCTACACTCAACCATACGAATACGAGCGTTACACGCGCGATCTGGTTGAACTCCGTAGACTAAGTGCCTACACGCCTTATGGAACATTTAAGGTTAATCGTTTGTTATCTTCCCAGACTTACTTGTATTTGTCACGGTTGTATGGTTAAGTCTAAGGTATATGATTTTTATATCTTTTCGGTTTTTATCTCCTATGCTAATGAGGTGAAGGGTGAAGAGACTAATTAACTAACTTTAACTAACTAACAAGGCCTTAATTAACCTAGCATCAACATCCGTTCCCACTTATCATTCACACCCTGAACCNCGCACATGCTCGAAGCGGTCGTACTGAATGCACTTAACTACTAGAGAAGGGTTGAGAGAGATTTAATGAAATAATAAAGCATTTAAATAATAAACAATAAATAAAGTCCTATTTAGCCTATTCCATGCATTGCAAGGTTTATCCAAGAAGTTCGTCTTTATTTTCGTACACAAACCTGTGTTCAGGTACAATATTTGCTCGAATAAAGATCCGTTCACTTTGGAGCTCCTACTGTGGGCACATGGAAATTATTCTATCTCTAGAGAGGTAAAACTACTAGAGTTTCACTATAGTTTAGGCCTAAACTTAGAAACAAGGGAGAGCCACCTCTTATTTATAGATTTGACAACGCACTACGATATCACGTACACAATATCGTGGGGGATGCGATGTCACGGCGGACGCGATATCATGGCCCATGCGATATCGCATCCCATTATTTATTATAATGAATTTGTATGAGTGACATTGACTAACTAATTGACTAGTTGACAAACCTTGAATTTTGCATTAAAAAATTTGTTCAATTAGATGTATTACAAGAATGACAGAAAGATTGGACAGACAAGAAATTTACAAAATTATAAAAATCTTTAAAAATTCGTTGATAGAGAATCTTAAAGTCATGCCTATTAGTGGTGGGTCTTTTGGCCTTGATTTCTTGATAAGTATATTCTCTTTCATGCAAAACTTTTAAAGGATCCTCCTATATTTCTTCTACTCTATCAGTGATTCGCCCATAATCCAAGCAAGATTAATAAGTTTAGATGTCAGTGGGACTTTTCATGAACATGATAATGTCAAAAACATCTTATTAGCCTAAAAAATAAGGAAAAAATATGATAAGTTATGCTTCAAGTATTTTTACCTAGTCCTTGTGTTACTTATAGTTTATCATTCTTCTTATAGGTTTCTTGACCACCTCTCTCATCAATGGATTTGATCCTTAGAATCTCCAACACTACATTAGAAGCTTGTGATTTTTGCTTTGTTTGATCATGGAGTTGGCACTGATGTTTGAATAGAGCAAATATGGTTAGGAGCTACTTCTTAATTTTACTTCTTGGCTTGTCAACTAGGAGCTTGATCAAACTGGATTATCTAAAGTTGGTCAGTTCTAAATAATGGATCAAGTCTTTGATTTACAGTTGTTTCATATTCAATTCAACTTAACTGATGGCATTAATAGCATCTAGGATGCCTATTCATGCATTGACAATAACTTGTTATAAAGCAATGTTAAGCTTAGTGTTAACCATTGTAATTTCCTTCTTGTTGATCTTATTTTGTAGTGCTACCTAACCATGGTAATGATTTTTGACCATCTTGTATTACTTCGCTTCATTATTTCATGTGGAAATTTTAAATATGATTTGCTACTTACTATACTTTCCTACATACATAGAGTATAGTTTTTCCTTACCACAGTTAAATGTGGTTAAGGCTAGTTTTAAGTTACTGTTTTTTTTCTTACCTTTTCCAACATTTGATTTTGCACCATGAGATCTTTGTTTTCTTCATGTAATATGATGATGCTTTTTTTTTTAAGTGCATGTAATTTTTCTCTAGCCAAATATGCATCTGATGTTATCGTCTCCTTCTTCCACTTGACATGCTTTTGCTTTAAAACCTACATTTTCAATGTTAGTCTTTTTGGCATCTTAGAATCTTCGTTTGGCAACTTCATTCTTAGCCTTATATGTTTCTTTGGCTTCATAAGGTGATTTAACTACATCTCCTCACCACTCAAGGAATTATTTTATTATTTTGCATAATATATTTGATAACTGATCTTTTGAATTCAAATTCGATTTTTGGTTAGTAATGCTAACTATCTTTGTAATGGCTACACAGTTAGTCTAGTTGGTAGTGAGTTGGACACTTATGTGGTTAGTCTAATCAATAAGTATCATTTATCTATGTAGTGACTACATAATTAGTTTTCTCAATAGCAAGATCGATACTTATGCGGTTAGTCTAGTTAATAAGTGTCATTTTTTTAATTTGATTTTATTTGAGTTTAGTGGATGGTGGTTGAGTTTCTTTTTAGTTAGCCTATTTTGGTATTTAGGTAATTATTATTGGTTATTTAACATTCATCTATGAATTTTTATAATTTTAGATGCTAATGCTTTTTTTGTAGCTACCCCTTGTGCTTGCTCATCTAGCTATCTAATGTTTTCAGCCAAAACTCATAAGGAAGTAATATGTAGCATATTTATCCTACTTAGTCTTAGGACTAATTCCCATTATGTTTTTATGCCTTAAAGGTGATTCAATTAGTTGTGAATAGGAGTTAGATGAAGAAGTTATTAATTAGATTTCTTTTTAGAGCATGTGTAGCTTAGCCTTTATGTTTTCAATTTTTAACTATTTTTCTTCTAATTTATAATCTTTAGTTGGAATTTCTATGCTCTATAATTGATGTGAGAATTATATTTGTATTTTTCTATTTTTAATGCAAGCATAACTTTGTTATGAATTTTATTTATGCATCGTTGGTTAACTTTAGCTATTTGTGTTCAATAGTTTTTGCTAACATTAGAGCCTAATGTCCTTTGAAGTATTTTTCATATTTTGTAATTTTCATGTCATTTTGGTATATTTTTCCATTGTATTTTCTAGCTATTGTAATGTTATTTTTTGTTAAGAAATAGGATTTGTACTGCTTATTAGAGGATAAGTCAATTTTTGTACCCATGGGGCTATTGTCACTATTATACAAATTTTTTATCTTTTTTTCTTAATGTTTTTCTTGCCCATATATGACTATTTTATGGATGCCTATTATCTTGATTATTATTTTTTCTTGGAATCTATCAATATTATTAAGTAATGCTTTGAGTTTTCTACATTTATTTTGTTATTCTTTATGCAATGCCTTTCTAGCCTAAGTCTAGTTACTAAGGTGACGAAACAATCTGTTTAAGGACTATGATATTGTAAATGTGATATCGTAGTTCAATGTATAGTATCATGGATATAATATAGTAATCCATCGTTAAGCCTATAAAAACAAGTTCATTGTTGTGTCAAATCACAAGTATTTGCTAATGCTTAGAAAAATTCTTGTAGTTTATTTTCATAAAGCTATAGTTAATTATGAATGTCTGAAGTATGGTGCATTATAGTTGTACAACATCTTTATTTGAGTGGATTGTTCATGGATAAAAATAAAGATCGAGATTATTCTTCATTATTATAGCATCTTACATACAATAGATTTATTTTTTAATGTCATTTACATTTCCTAAGTTATTTACTAATAGTATGTTTATTAGTATGGACAAAATAAGTATAAAGTGTAATTGTTTAATAACCTAGTGATGACCTTACTTCATTCATTTAGTGGTAAAGTTACTTGGTAATCCCAATAATAATTATGTGAACCCAGGATGTGTACAGTAAGTCAAGATTAGATACTTATTGTTGATAGGATAGAATAGCTTTATATTTCCATTGTACTGAGTAATAAATCTTAAGCTCATTTTCACTACATTTACCTTTAGCATACTTAAAGTCTGCTAACATCATTTTATCATATACCTCAATAAGAGTTAAACCATATGTTTCACACCTCACTAAGTCTAAGTGAAAAGGAAATGATCGCAAACTTATTATCAACTCACTAGTATACTTACATTGTCCATCTACAGATTACGATTGGGTCACACATGAACACTTGTGACTCGTATGGTTGAGAGTTAGAATTCTTTACTACTTATCATTATTGCCATTGTTATGGATGTGTCAATGTTTGCTAGTTAGTTAATTTAAACATAGTTCGTTATATCAAGTATTGTTAATCTTCTTTCATACTTAGAATAATTTCAAAAAAATACACATTTAAGTGTTAAAAACCTTAAAATGGCTTCTACACCTAAAGTGAAATTTCCACATGCTATTGATCTTACTAGAATTGATGACAAGAATTATAATGAAGAAAATTAGAATGAACTGATGCAAGCAAGAATATCATTTTTTAACTAGGATGAACAATTCAGATGGAAAGACTTATAAGGCAACATTGCCTTGCCACCTAAATGCTCAGCATCATCTATGCTTAAAGAATCTCCATCAAGATCAAATCTTGGCTATGCATAAGAAGGTGATGAGACGCGATATCGTGGTCGTCACGATATCGCGTCGTCCCCTGCAATATCACGTACGCGATATGGCGGTCCACTGCCAACTCTATAAATAAGAGGCGGCTCTCCCTTGTTTCCTCATCCTAGGCTAGAAGTAGGGAAACTCTGGCAAATTGATCACTCCAGAGATAGAATAGTTTCCATGTGCCCGCAATAGGAGTCCTAAAGTGAATAGAGCTTTATACGAGCAACATTGTACCTAAACACAAGTTGTGTACGGTAATAAAGACGAACTTCCTGGATAAACCTTGCAGTGCATGGAATAGGATTTTATTTAATGTTATTTATTGCTTTCTCTCTCACCCTTAAACTCCTAGATTGCAGAATAAGTACGACTTGATTACGAGTATCTAGTGTGACTACTTGGTAACCCAGTGGCATATCCAGGATCTACGCTTGGTAATCCCAGTGGTAGTCGTGCACAAGGATGTGTACGGTTAGTCAAGGAATCGGCTGCTCATCGCACTTAGGCTAGATTAGCTTTCTCAACCCTTTCCGCCTAGATAAGTGCCTCAGTACGACCACTTTGAGCACGTGCGTTACGCGTGGTGATCCCAGCAATGATTAGCGTTTGGTAGCCGCGGTTGCATCGGTTTAGGGTGTGTACGTTAAGTGGGAATGGATGATGATGCTAGGTAATTTAGACTTAGTTCATTAGTTAGAATTAGTTAGTTTCTCAACCCTTCACCTCAATAGCATAGGAGATAAAACATAAAAACTATAAAAATCATATACCTTGAACTTACTTAACCATACACCATGACAACTACAAGTAAGTCTGGGAAGATAACGAATGATTAACCCCAAGTGTTCCATGGGGCGTGTAGGCACTTAGTCTACGGAGGTTGACCGGATCGCGCATGCTATGCTCGTTTCATATGGTTGAGTGTAGGGATACCTCGCCACTCCTCATTGGCGCTATTGCCGGGGACTAAGTGTTTGTGCGTTAAGTAGGACATAAGAGATCATCTACATTGTTGGGAGCTTAAAAAAACCTTAGGGTTAATCAAATAAGAAAAAATTATATTATGGTAAAATCAACACACCTATAAGACATCATGTCTTCTTCTTCTTCTTCTCACAAGAGCAACACATCACCTAAGGACCATACACGAAATAGTCAACAATCAAAAACACATAATCAAAATCAGCCGGTGCCTCAACAATATAAGTTGACATATACTAATCCCGATGAGTACATCCCCAACTTTACTTTTATTCTCCATCAAGAAGAATAGATGCGCTGGAGGGATTTGCAAGGTAACATTGTGTTACCTCCAGATCGATTAGTCCCAAACATGCTTCTCTGTGCTTTGGCACAGATTGGCATGATAGAATTATATGTAGAATATGTTGCAGAAGACTTTGATTCAAGGGATTACTATCCCACAAAAGCACAACATATTCGGGACTTAAGGCAGGAGAGCCAACATACACTGTTGAAGGGCAAAGAGGGCCTGCACGTCCTTAGTGAAACTAGAGATGGTGAACCACTCATAACGGGTTCTCTATCAAGAGATGTTCCCCCTCTTAACGATGGTGAGGAGGTTGGGTATCAGAACCTATGCTCAACAATACACAACCCTGGTTCTGATTCCCGTGAACACCAGCTGTTCACAGAGGAAACAACAACTCATGATAAGGACGAGCACTTAGCTCGTCACCACGATCTGGGCCGAAGCAGCCGAAGAGAAGGTAGAAAACATCGCCACGGAGATGGTTCTCCTTCTTCTTCCCCTTCTTCACATCCCTCACCCTCTCCTTCCACCTTTTGGTGCAATCATGAAGAGCATAATGGAGAGGATAAAGGTAAGAGAAATGAAAAACCTCGACGAGAGAGTCGAGATAGAGGACAAGGGCATGAACGAAGGAAAAGTAGGGAACAACGCAGACATCACAGGCATCATAAAAGAGATGATCATGACGAGCCCCTACTTGCAACCCGAAGTATGCTTGACATAACAGAGGCTATTAGAATTCCCACAAGGCATTTAAAAGATAGTTGGATCAAGCATTTAGACATGAACAACATCCCACGATTTGAAGGGGGATACAACACTGATCCGCAACATCATTTACAGGCATTCCATGATGCCTGTGCCTTGCAAAATATAGAAAATGAGTGGAAAAAACTTAAGTTGTTTCCCAAGATACTCACCAAAGAAGCAGAGAGTTGGTACTGGTCCTTAGAACCAGAAACCATCAGGAGGTGAAGTACGATGCTAGAACTCTTGAACGATAAGTATCAAACGTACTCTAGAATTTCCAATTTGCGTAAGCAAATCCAAGGCTGAAAACAAGGTACTTATGAACCCTTGGACGTTGCCATGGCCCACTACTACACATTGTTACATCGTTGCCCAGGCCATGAATATGCTCAGCGGGATCAACTTCGCCACATTGTGGATGGGCTAAGGCATGAAACTAGAAGAACCCGTAGGACTTATGCCCAAGGGAGACTCTCACAACTTAGAGCCCATGAAGTACATAGCTTGTTGGAACAAGTAGCAAAAGAAGAAGGTGAGCTACGCAAAAGGGAAAGTGTGGAAGAATACAACCGTGATCCCTCTCTTCGAAAGAAGGGAGTGAAATTTTGCGATGAAGAGGATGAGTCACCAATCGAAGAGTTAGTGAACAGGAAAAATTTGCTGATTCAAAAGTTAACAATAGAAATAGCGGCTAAGGTAGATGACGTATAGAGTTCCTTAGACTCTAAAATTGAAACTATTTTAAAAATTGTAGAAGAGCCTAAGGTAAAACAAAGTAGTGACAAAGGTAAGACAAAGCAAAGAGATTTAGGCCCTGCACATAACAAGGGTAAGGGAAAAATCACTAACTCCGATGTGGTTGTGGATTTAGACACAGATGATGATAATGGATGTGAGATCTGCCACTATGACCATCCTAAGGGATGTTGCCCAATCATCTCACATCTATAGGAGTCTGGAGTGTATGCACTTAATCCAAGACTTAATCAACAGCAAACACCCCATAGGTTACCTTATCCCCAAGATAACCCAAGGCAATTCCACAACCATTAACGTATTATCTAAGTGGAACTCCACCACAACCCATTGGACAGCATCAGCAATGACAATACCCACAGTCATGGGGGATGCCATTGCTGAAACATCAGTACCCTTACCGGTAGCCTGACCCTTATGGATATTATGTGCAGTAGCTGATTTCTCCAAGTGACTCTATGAGTCACGCAACTCCCCACCGTCACTACCAAGTTCGGGAGTACTTCAGAAGGACTCCTTCTCCTCCGGAAGATACTCCATACCCACACCATCCTCCAAATCCATCCGCACCTCTTCCACAAGTAGTTCCCATAACACCTCCTACTCCAACAATGTAAGGGGAACTTCCTCCTCAACCACAGCAACGTCATGCTACGAGAGCTGTAAATATTCAACCTGCTACTGGTTCTGACAACTGTAAAAAGAGAAGACCCTTCTTCAGATCCAAAAGCCCAGAAAAACTCTCACAACAACAAGCGGTTGAGTCTACNTCATCGGGTGATGACATGGAGGGATGCTCATCTCCTCCATGTAATAAGTGTGCCCTTGAAATTTTGAAACAAAGATGCCTGTATGTAGCAACCACACAACAAGTAGTAAACACCCCGTGGTTGACAACTACTCGAAAGAGCAAACAAATATGCATGGAACGAACTGAGGAGACAAACCATGCCAATAACGAAGGAATAGACACATTGGAATATGAGCATCACCAACTTCCCCCCCTTAATCGAAGATCATCAATTGGGAGAAGTTGGAAACTTCTTAGAAATTCAAATAGGTGCTCATTATTTTGGATCTCTCCCTTTCCACTCAGTCATGGGGGAGATGGCCACCTATGCTAATCATATGGGGCCCTCAGTTCTTTTTCGATTTTTTTTACACATTTTTGTTTTACACGTTTTTGTCTTACACATTTTTGTTTTACAAATTTCTTTCACTTTTCTAGTTTTTATTTTACAACTTTCTTCAACTTTTCTTATTTTTGTTTTGCAACATCGTTATACTTTTCCATTTTGTGTGTGTTTGTGTGTGTGTATCCACCCTATAAGTTTGTCACCCAATAAGTGTTCGGAATGATGGTATGAACTATTTTCATATTGATTGCTAATGTTTGGTTTTTACCTTTAAGTCACAATGTTGATACTAAGGTATGTTTCTTTTGATATGGCAGGCAATGAGTTCACTCCATCCATCCATCCACCAAGTTCTATGGTCTCTCTCGACTTGGAAATGTACAGTCCTCTTTTAATAAGAACTTTAACGAATCGGTGACTGGGCATTTCTCAAACTAAGGAAGGACTCAAGGATTGAAACGGGTGTGACTTAAAGGGAACTTGATGCTTTTGTGTTGGCCGTTCTCTTGGGTGCTTGGATGTTTTCTTTTTGAGTTTTCTTGCTGTTCCGATGTTACCCCAATTATCGAAAGCTAAGACAATAAAAATAAAAAGTCTTTGCATGGGGTGGTTCTCTCGCATAAAAATACAAAACAAAAAAAAAAGAGAGAAGAAAAAAGCAAAAAAAAAACTAAGTGAGAATTCAAAGCACACCCCTTAGATGAAATAAACTTGGGCTACAAGCACTAGTTATGGAACCAAAAGTGTTCCCTCTAACTAAGGCCCTTCTCGCTTCCCATTCTCTCCTTTGTTTCATCGGAATGGTGGTGACTCTTGGGGAAGGCATCCTTGTTATCCAAGTGGATGGTTTAGCCGAATGCATTGATGCGAAGTCACTAGATGTGGTTGGTTTGAGGCTGGACTTGGAATGGGATGTGCTAAGTTACATTAATCATGAACTACATAAGGGGTTGTACACCACCTTGTTCTTGGGATTCCATTCCATTCTATTCTCTCCATCCTTCTCTCCATTGTTTACTTCATTTCCGGTTGTATCATTAGTGTATATATTTTGGTTGATGCATTGTTTTCTTTTTGGTAAATTCTTGTGGTTAAGACTTTAACTCTTGTTCCAAATGACATTCCCAGAGCCTACGGACTCTTTGAATACGGGTTTGTCAGGGCATTAAGGGCATGAGCCTGCTTTGGGGAGGACCCACTGACATTCCTATTTGGTGCACCAGTTAACTTTTTTTCCCTAACATTTTTGCAATTAATTTTATTTTGTTCATTACCATCTTGACATCCATTTCCTCGATGCTATAGTTGTCCCTTTTTATCTATCTTTCTTACTCCTTTCCTTTCTCCATTCTAACGCTACTAGAGTTTCGTGATTAGTCATGGGGGTACGGGGCCCGATTTTTTCAATTTTCTCCTAGCCCCAAATTTTTTGATTTTCTTCCTAACCCCTACATCTTCAGTAGTCATCATTAATACATTTCCAGATCCGCAATCAGCCATACCACAACCTAGTCAATGGACCTACACTGAAGCAAGGTATTAATTACATGATGATTCATTTACCCTTGCTAATATATGATTGTGTTGTGTGTGCAGATGGTGATCATACAACAACGGATTGGATCTGAAGCAAACACTTAGAATGGAGCGATGCTGAAGCAGCTATGCAAGGAGCAAGATTGATAGCGCGCTTACGGATGGACAACGGAAGGCGCAATCTTGGCATTGGTAGCAACAACACTTCTTTCTCTCTCTCTTTCTCAGCTGCCAACTAAGGCCTGATGTCAATGTAATAAGGTGTTCANAAACTCTGGCAGATTGATCACTCCAGAGATAGAATATTTTCCATGTGCCCGTAGTAGGAGTCCTAATGTGAATGGATCTTTATTCGAGCAACATTGTACCTGAACACAAGTTGTGTATAGCAATAAAGATGAGCTTCCTGGATAAACCTTGCAGTGCATGGAATAGGATTTTATTTAATGTTATTTATTACTTTCTCTCTCACCCTTAAACTCCTAGAATGTGGAATGAGTACGACTTGATTACGAGCATCTAAGGATGTGTACGGATAGTCAAGGAATTGGCTGCTCATCGCAACGTGGTATGATTATGACTTGATTACGAGCATCTAGTGTGACTACTTGGTAACCCAGTGGCATATCCAGGATCTGCGCTTGGTAATCCCAGTGGTAGTCATGCACAAGGATGTGTATAGTTAGTCAAGGAATCAGTTGCTCATCGCACTTAGGCTAGATTAGCTTTCTCAACCCTTTCCTCCTAGATAAGTGCCTCAGTATGACCACTTCAAGCACATGTGTTACACATGGTGATCCCAGCAACGATTAGCGTTTGGTAGCCACGGTTGCATCGATTCAGGGTGTGTACGGTAAGTGGGAATAGATGCTGATGCTAGGTAATTTAGCCTTAGTTCATTAGTTAGAGTTAGTTAGATTCTCAACCCTTCACCTCAATAGCATAGGAGATAAAACATAAAAACTATAAAAATCATATACCTCGAACTTACTTAACCATACACCGTGACAACTACAAGTAAGTCTGGGAAGAAAACGAATGATTAACCCCAAGTGTTCCATGGGGTGTGTAGGCACTTAGTTTGCGGAGTTCGACAGGATCGTGTGTGCTACGCTCATTTCATATGGTTGAGTGTAGGGATACCTCGCCACTCATCAAAAGGATATCAAGTTACCAAGACCATGACAAGGTTGTATCATCCAAAAGAGGCTCAAGCAAGAGAGATGCTTTCATGATAGTAAAAAATAAATAATAGAAAGGAAAGAGAGCACCACAAAAAATTTCCCTTATAGAAAAGGAGTATGTACCATGCAAAGCTAAAAAATTTGATCATTCTTATATATCCAATTCTTATTCACTTGTTCAATGTACTAAGAATCTTGTAAAGTTAATACTACTCTTAGCTCTTGCAAAAACTCTTGGAAGAGATAAGATAGACTCCATACTTAGAAGGAATTCAAAGCCTAAGATCTCTGATAGATCTAGAAGAGATAAGTCAAGAAGTCATAGAATAAGAACTAATTAGCATCATTCTCTAAGTTCAACATTCTCTTCATCACACTTATCAACAGACTATGATAAGAAAAGATGAAGATTAAGGGATCATGATAAGGAAGGAGAAGGGATCATCATGATAGACATATCAACAGAAGAAGATATCTTAATAAAGAATATTGAGAAAGGAAAACTAGACATAAGAGAAGAGAACGTTATGAACGTTAAAGTAGTTACTACTACTATAGATAATATGAACTCGAAGATTATAAACTTTTATTGGATATTTGAATCATGATTAACATTAGAGAAGTAGTGTACACACCAACTAGACATATAAGGGATAGTTACATGAAGTGACTAAATATGAATAATATTCTAAAGTTTGAAGGAGGATACAATGTAGATTCACACAACATTACCTTCAAGCATTTTATGATGCTTGCATCCTACAAAACATAGAGAATCATTAACATAAATTAAATTTTTTTTTCTGAAATGCTCATAAAGGAAGTAAAGAGCTAGTACTAATTCTTGGAATTAGAATTAAGTAGAAGATGGAGTACCATGCTAGAGTTCTTCAATGATAAGTATCAAACTTGCCCTAGAGTGCCAAACTTAAGAAATAAAATCCAAGGATGGAAATAAGGGATACATGAATCCCTTGATGCATTGATGGAAAAATATTATTCACTACTACGTAGATGCCTAGGTTATGAATTTTCTCAAAAGAANGCGCTTGGTAATCCCAGTGGTAGTCATGCACAAGGATGTGTATNGAAGATGGAGTACCATGCTAGAGTTCTTCAATGATAAGTATCAAACTTGCCCTAGAGTGCCAAACTTAAGAAATAAAATCCAAGGATGGAAATAAGGGATACATGAATCCCTTGATGCATTGATGGAAAAATATTATTCACTACTACGTAGATGCCTAGGTTATGAATTTTCTCAAAAGAAATAACTATGACACATCATTAATGAGTTGAGGAACAAAAAAGAAGAGATCCTTATTATATATACCCAAAGAAGATTATTAAAAATGAAATCTCATTGAATTTAACAATTATTGGACCAAGTAGCAAAAGATGAGAAAAAGTTGTGTAAACGAGAATAAGCCAAAGAGTACAATAAATACCTTGTTCTCAAACAAAGAGATATGAGTATTTGTGAAACATAAGAAGAGGAAACAATGGAAGACATGATCCAAGAAAAGATTCTACCTATTCAGAAATTAGTAAATGATATTTCAATAAAGGTAGAAAAAATATGGGATTTTGTGGATGAAAATTTTGCAATAGCATTAAAGATAGAAGAGAATTAAACAAGCATTCAACAAGAATAATGACAAGAAGAAGAAGAAGGATAATGAAAATGAGAATTACAAGAACAAAAGAAAAAGTTTTGTAGTATAGGAGGTTACAGACTCAAGTTTTGAAGATGAAAATGATTACAATTTGTGCTAATATAAAAATCCTAAATGGTGTTATTCTATTATGACCTATTTACAAGAGTCTAGAACATATGTCCTCAATTCAAAATTTGTCATAAAGCAAGTACCCAAATGATTGTCTTATCTACAAGGTAATTTCAAATAGCCTTATCAATAATCATATCATGTAAGCAAGGCCTATCCTCAATCACAAGAGTAATACTAGTAGCAGTGTTAACAACCATAGTCATGGAATGCTAGTACTGAGGTAACAATATCTGTACTAGTAACTAGATCCTTATGGATATTTTGTCTAGCATCCTATCTACCCAAGTAGTACTTTTATCCAAACCTCTTCTTACTACTATCCATTTGAGTACCATAAACATATGACTTCATGCATGGAATCATAATCATAATCTTACTCGTTATAGTGCAAAAATTTGACATCATAATGATTAATAGGAAAGGAACTAAAAATATGGTAGTTGATCATCTGTTAAGGCTAAGATAAGATCCTCAAGATAATGAAGAACCTTTGTTAGATTAATTTTCCAATGAACTCTTATTTATGAAATTAATAATGGTTGTAAATTTAGTAAGTCATGAATCATTGATTATATGGCTTATCTAACATCACAAGAATTTCCTATGGAATGAGATGAAAAAAAGGAATAATTTCTCCATAATGTAAAAAAATACATAGAAATTCAAGAAAATCTTTATAAGATCTATGCAAACAACTGAATTCAATGATGTGTTCCAAAGAAAAATCAGTAAAGAATCTTGCAAGATGTACATGATGGATCATGCATTAGTCATTATGTAGGAAGAAGAAAAACACTAAAACTTCTGATGGAAGGCTATTTATGTCCTACCATATTTAGGGATGCACATTGTTTTGCATAATCTTATGAAAGATGTTAGAAAGATGGAGGATTGACAACTAGAAGTGGAGAACCAAAAGAATGGTTACAACTATTGGAATCATTTGATATATGGGAAGTTAACTTTATGGATCCTACCACACTGATGTCAAATGAGGAGTCTTATATAATTTTTATAGTTGACTATTGTATTGAGTAGGTAGAAGTAGTTGTAGTAAGAGATTGTACAACAATAATAGCTACAAAATTCCTTTAACAACATGTGATGAACAGGTTTGGAGTACTAAGAAAGTTAATCTAAGATAATGGGATTGATTTCATTGGAGCTACACTTAAAAAATTAATGCAACATATTTGGGTGATTCATAACTGCATCATATCATCCTCAAGAAAATGAACAAGCTGAAGTGATTAACAGAGAAATTCCATACATACTAATTAGAATTGCTAGTAGGTATAAGAAGAACTAGATCACTAAGCTTAATGATGCTATATGAGTATATAGATTAACCTAAAAACATCCTATAGGGTATTCATCATATGAACTTTTTAATCATAAATTAGCTACCTTGCCAACTAAAATAAAAATAAATGCCCTAATAAAAACATGCATACTAGACTTAAATGTAAACTTTACCTAGAAAGAGCAATTAATGAATCATAACTTATTTGAAGAGAATCAATTAGTAGCCCAAATGAACAATGAGATTTATAAGAAATACTTCAAAATGTTGACATGATGCTAAGATTAGATAAGTTTCAATTAGGTCTAGTGATAGATTTATTTACTATAATTGAAACCATGTTATCCAAAAGATTGAGTTTCAAACTTTATAAGAAGGACTCTACATAGTCCATGCCATATGTCAATCTGATGCCATGAAAATCTATCACCCAACTAATCCAGAGAAATTGATCTTTGTCAACATTTAATAAGTCAAGCCATTTATGACTTTTTATCATTAGGGAATTTTATCATGCATCCTAACCAAACCACTTCCTATACAATCTTTTGAATATTTCCCTTAGAAAATAATCATAAGGGTGTCATTTCTCATCCTTAGGTACTAAATAATATTTTTACATTTTATTTCTTCATTTTTAATTCCTTATTATTATTTTTAAAATTTTGGTATTTTATTCATTCTTTAATATATTTTCTATTCTTTAATGTTTTTCACAATTCTAATCATTTTCTAATTCTTTTATATCTTTCAAGTTTTTAATATGTTTTTATATTCTTGTATATCTTTAATTTTTTCTACAATTTTACCATTTACAATGTACATATTTTTGTTCATGTTTCTCCTAAAGTATCAAGTAATAAGGAAGATGTAGTAAAAATAGTAAGAATTACACTTTATGTTATTAAATCATTGAAGGAATAATTGTATCTATAAGAAGACCACATCATCCATCCACTCATTTCCAATAATAAGAAGTTTTTACCATGGATATAATAATATTTTCACCACATAGTATGTAGGGTAGAGCAAGGGAATCGAAAGAGGTGTCCATACGCCACTGTGTTAGCTTCTTTTTCCTTATTTATGGGACTTAGCAGGGTTGAGCTAAATAGTTTTAGAGCATGTATGTAAAAGAATTTTAATCCAAATCATCTTGTAAAACCAACTTTTGGAATCATATTTTGGCTCTACAAAAGGATGAGAAATAGCTCTACCATGTTAGCTTCTGAAATTGCCAGACAGTTATTTTACAAAATTGCCCTTTTCCATTTAATAGCTACACTACATCTATAAGAGATATGTTATGACGCAAAAGAAATCATTTTAAAAACCCTATCCATGGGCATGTTGTGTCCGGAAACATTATGCAAATCATGCCTTCTCAAGCACTACGTTGACCGCCATTTCCAACGGCTCTCGTTCGTAGAATTAAAATTTAACGACCAGAACGGTCATCTACATTCTACTGCAGGTTTAACAAAGGTCCTATAAATTGTTGAAAAGCCTTTGCAAAAAGTTATGATTGTTTGGAGATAAAACGGGTCCGCAAAGGAACTACAAATACAATAACGTAGAAACAAAGTAAACGCTAACAATAGAAACAAAGTAAAACGCTAACAGCAAACTTCCAGAGTACTAGCGCAACATGAACTCTTCGATTACACTTATTCAAATTTAAGCAAAGATGCTAACTCAGCATAATGTGAAATTAACGCTCCTCTGTCAGCGTAGTATCATAGCCAAGTAGGCAACCAGAAAGACACGAACACCGGGAGAGAATCAAGCAAAATGAAGAACTCTACAAAAAGAAAACAAAGAGGCGTACCTTCTAAACAAAACGAAATATGACGTTCTTGAAAGCAGGGCTTTGGCGCAACTTGTGCTCGTGCCTTTCACTCAGCCAGTACGGCGCTCGAATTCCTTTTCTTTGCAGGACACTCCAAGCGCACATCACACCTAGCGTTCGTGTTACCAGAATCTCACATTCGTATGTGTTTAGCTGCGCTGTTGATATGTCTATCTATAAATGCGGCGTGGAAATTTGAATCGTCGGAGATTTTATTTTTGCGTGAAAGTACGGGCAGTAATACCTAACTTACTGACCTCGATCTTGATGTTCTGAATACAACTGCCGTGGCTCTGCAGACGAATCGCTTTCCGTTTCGGATCACGGAATTCAAGCGGAAACGTAAAATCGAGTGGTTCAGCCTTGCCTATGGCTGATGATTTCCACAGTATTTAAATCTTCTGGTTCAGCCTTGTCTATGGCCGATGATTTCCACAGTATTTACATCTTCCGAAAGTGTTTTCGCGTGTCACATGCCATGGTTCTCGGCGGGTATAACGGCTTGGCATGACGGCTGATGATTTGTAGACTATTTAAATCTTGTGAACTGTGACATGCCATGGTTTTCGGTGGGTATAATTGCTCGGCATGATGGGTGATGATTTCAAGCGAATTTAAATCTTATAATGCCATGGTTTTTGGTGAGTATAACTGCTTGGTCACATGCCGGTTTTTGGTAGCTACTGTTAACCATAGCCATTTGACTTGTGAAGACAAACCGTCACACGGTCACATACTTTATGGTAGTTTTTTTTACAAAGCCATGGTTTTTGGTAATTAATTTGAGTTGCACAGCTAATTAAAATTAAGAGCCAAATAATGCAGGTGACAAATAACATAGATCATGACTATTTGAGGGCCTTAAATATTAGCCATGCCATGATCCAAAGACCATAACTTGTGACTTAGCTATCATTTGCATAAAAACAAACTTTGTTATAGTGGTTCAAGGTTTGCTTGTGAAGAGTACCCTATGCATGAAAAAGCTTCAACACCTCACCTTCACATAGGAAGGCAAATTCAACACAAAAGACTTAATAACCATTTATATTGGCATGGAGACAATCTTAGCTAAAAGAAAAAGTTTAACTATTCAACACCTCACACTAGCATAGGCAAGACTTAGAGACCATCTCAGTGATATACGAGAAAATGTTTACCTATTACCACAATATCATTTTGCATGAAAAAGTTTCAATGCATAACATTAGCATAGGAAGCTTAAATGCAATTTACTATAAAACATTTTAAATTAATTTGGAGTCATTTTAGCTATCATCATCGTCCTAGCCTTGTCCCAACAAAATGGGGTTGGTTACATAAGTTCTTTTTTACCATTTGCCTCTATGAAAAGCTAGATCTTTATTTATTTGTAGTTTCTTCAAATCATCTTTGATCTTCCTTTTGGTGGCTGATGAGTCATGAATTTGTTGGTTGTGATATCGCAACTGTGATATCACATCAGCCGCAATATCGCATTAGCTGCGATATCACGTACGCGATATCGCGGCCTACCACAATGTCTATAAATAAGAGGCGGCTTTCCCAGTTTTAGGCATCTAGTTTAGTCCCTTAGCGAAACTATGGCAGTTTTATCCCTCCAGAGATAGAATTATTTTCCAGTGTCTGCCCACAGTATGATTAATGTAATTGTACAGCATCCTTTATTCAAGTGTGATGTACTTGGACACGCACATGACCGAAAATAAAGATCAAAATTACTTCATCATTGCAGCATTCACTTAGTTTAATTATTTATTTATTTAATTGTTATTTACTGCTTTCTTAGTTAAATCTCTCTCATCCTTAAACTCTTGTTAAAACGCGGAATGAGTACGACTTGATTACGAGCATTTAAGTGTGACTACTTGGTAACCTAGTAGCGTACCTAGGATTTGCGCTTGATAATCCCAGTGGTAGTCGTGCATGAAGTCCAAGATGTGTACGGATAATCAAGGAATAGATGCTCATTGCACTTAGGCTAGTTTAGATTCTCTTACCCTTTTCCTCCTAGCTTAGTTAATCTTATTTTCCATTACCTTCAGGAGTAGCATTAGGTTAGAATACATCATACACCTCACTCTGGACTAAACCATTCGTGACAAAGATAATACTAGTCCAGGTGGGAAGACAACGAACTGCAACCTAAGGCTAACTATTTAGGTGCCACAACTAGTTCGTCTGTGGAGTTCGACCGGATCGCACGTGTAACGCTCGTATTCATATGGTTGAGTGTAGGGGTACCTCGCCACTCATCATTGGTGCCGTTGCCGGGGATAGTGCTAGTTATCTAGATTAGTTATATCATACGAGGTTGCTGTATAGGAATTAATGATATATCTCTTAAGAAGAAGAAATAATTACAAAAAGTCACATACAAATTCACACACAATTTCACAATCATGCCTCTCCTACAAGATGATAATAATGCCACACCTAATGAGGTAGTTCATTGGAGAACCAACGAATTAGATGACAATGAAGATTGGAGTACTCAACCTTATGCAAGAGTCCCCTATGTTTATGAACAACCCAACGATACTCAAAGACTCTCGTCATCCAACTCTGACACCTCTAGTGAGGATGAGACATCCCGTGGAATGAGGAGGCCCAAAAGGCCTAGGACCTTCTCAATAACAAACAAGAATTTACTTGGGGATTATTGGAAGACTTACAAAATTCATAACGAGTTTTACAGTTCCTTCTCTTCCTCTACTCCTTCAACGTCAGATTGTGACACGGATGACTATCTTTCAAGGGATCGGCGTAGAACTAAAAATCGAGCTCACAAAGAAAATCAAGAATGCCAACATAAACAAAGGCAACATCATCCCAACTCACAAACTCACAACCTACTTAGTGATGATAAACCCCTGCTAGCCACTAAGAGCCTAACGCCAATACAAGAGGCTGTTCAAATCTCACGAAGGCATCGTAAGGAGAGCCGTCTACCTAGGCTCGATTTAACCAACTTTCCTAATTTCTCAGGAGGCTATGATTCAGATCCGCAACATAATTTACAAGCCTTCTACAATGCCTGTACATGGAACAACATTGATAATGGTTGACAAAAACTTAAGCTCTTTCCTATGACACTCGTTGACCAAGCAAAAGTATGGTATAGATTGTTAAAACCAAATTCAATATGACGTTGGTCAACAATGGTAGAAGTCTTTAACGAAAAATATCAAACCTACGCAAGAGTTTCAGCCTTGAGGAAACAAATCCAAGGATGGAAACAAGCACAACATGAACCCTTGGACATGGCCTTAGAAAGATATTATGCACTGTTAAATAATTGTCCAAGCCATGGGTTTTCCAAGAAAAGGCTAATGTACCATATCATTGATGGGCTTCATGATGCAATAAGAGATACCTTAGAAATGTATCCCCAAGGTCAACTATACAAACTACGAACCCATCAAGTCCAAGAGCTTGTTAAGCGGGTAGCAAAAGAAGAAGGAGATATGGCTAGATGGGAGAGTGTTGAAAAACATCAATGGGACCAAAATCTCAACTTAACAAAGGTCCATGATCATAAAAAGGAGAAATCAACCAATCACAAGGAGAAAGAATCATCTTTGCCAATACAACAATCATTAGAAGAAGTCGAGGCAAAGATCAATAAGATGTTGGAATGGACGTATCAAAAGTGTGGAGAATTTATCAACATTATTGGAGATAGAGTTTTGACCACCCAAGAAGCAGGACAAAACATTAGACAATTAGAAAGAAGGGATAAGGAAAATAAGAGCTCAACTGCCAATCATATGTATGAATGCAACATATGCCTGTATGATCACCCCAAAGGCCAATGCCCAATATTGTTACATTTACATGAGCATTGGGGAAGCACGTTACATCCAGAGTTCGTACAGAGATACTGTGTTAGACCACAGTGGCAACAATCCCAGTCGTGGGGGAATCCACCCTTAGACTGGAGGCACCCTTCACATTTTCCGAATCCAAATGCTTATAACGTTCAACATCCTGTTTCTTCAACTGGGCCACCATACTTTATCTCACCACAATACCATTCTTCACAATACCATCAACCCATACCTCCAACACAACCACCACCTTGTGCACCTTATACTCCTCCTAACTTTCAACATTCTCATCCTTTCCCTCCTTCCACAGTGCCACCAACTGTTCCTAAGGTACCTACACCACAGCAACAACCCACGAACATCACTTTTGTTACTTCTTCCAACAACAGTGAGAAACCTTAGCAACATCAAAAGCACCCCTTCTTTAAACATGGCCATAAGAAGGGACAACACAATTTCGAGGCCACTGCATCCTCCAACTTAGCACAAGCTCAACACTGTGGCGCATCCTTATCTTCAAATCCAACGCCTCATGTTACTTCATTAGGGCCACCAAGTAACACTCCAACAACCATACAGCCCAATGAACACAGTCATGGAAGGCATCATCCTGACCCTTGCATACCATCTAATGGTCCTAAATATCATAGTGGATCAACTCGTAATTCGGGAACTACATTGTATAAGTTGCCCCACTATGCTCNATAAAACACTCATGAGGATCATTGGTTGAGGTGTGTTCTATGTTGTTGAGTCTCGAACGATCAATTATTTGGACAGTGAGCCCATTACACCCACTCATCCATTCTACAAATAAGAGGTTCTGTTCGAGGGTACAGTGATATTCTTAACATTTTTTAAAACTTAAAATTAATTTTGTGTTCATTGTACCCTGAATGAAGAAGGATGGATCAAGAGGGAATGATTAGGGTGTGACATCAAGGGGACTTGCGGATTCTCTTTGGTGACATCTGTGGGAGTTATCATACAACGTGGTTGTACTAAGATCCTTGTAGAGCTAATGAAAAATGGGAGTAAGAGTAATCAAGAGGGCAATCAAAAATCCAATGTTGTTCTAGGGGGTCCCACTGGAAAGACATGTACCCATGCCTGAAGGTTGGTGGCTTCTCTGGGTTCAGCAATTAGAAAAAAAAAGAAAAAAAAAACAAAGGAAGTGCCACAAAACAAAAATCACTCCTCCCTTGAACAAAACGCTAAGTGATCGTATGCCTTGTTGTTATGGTACTCTCATAGTTGCTCCTCATGGGATGAAACAATGTGATGTCATTGATTAGAGGAATGGACTTGGTCTTGATCTTGGAACAATGGGTTAATAACACCTTAATCATGCTTTACACGCAAGATTCACTATGCTCGGGGTCAGTTACCTCATGTCCTAATCTCTACGATCCCTTCTATACTTCGTCTCATCTCACTATCCATATAATTGTAGCTCGTGTCATGTGTAACATAGAATTCTTACCTCATTCCAATGATAATTACATGTGTGTGTTTTGTGGAATCAGTGCAAATTACATTTAACCCTTCTAGTGCCCACGGACACTTTGAGTGTGGTTACACAAGGGCATTATAGGTTAGAACCTGCTTTGGGGAGGATCCACTTGTGTAATATTTTGTAATCTTCGCTTATGATATACCTCACACACATCATTTCTTACCCTCAGCCTATTTTTCATAACATTCTTTCCCTATTATCATTATCCATCCGAATCAACGTTCCTATGAACCATCATATCGCCTTTTTCTCCCATCCGAGGTCCTTATTGATAAATACCACACCATCATAACTTTCGTGCCTTCAGAACTAGTTGAATTACCCTGGAACCCTTTAACAATCGTCCAGATGTCCTTAGTTTACATTGTTTAATTTCAAAGAAATATTAAAAATTCGGTACATTCTCTAAGTGCCCTAACTTTGATGAAAAAATATATACATGACCCCCTTGTGCTAATCAACATCATTTGCAACTGTTCACACAGGGGAAGTTTTTCAAATTCCTCTCTACGACTCGCGATTGCACATCCCTTGCTTTCATATTCATAACTCGCTCGCTGGTACTCTGATTTTCATTCTGTCTAAACCTACTTGAACCCGAAGTGTTCAACTTAGTTGTGGGGGAGGCGAACATAAATTTTTTGAAATTCAGCATCACCCAAAGGACATATTTAAGGGTAATTAGTTGTAAAATTAAGAATAAAATGTGTCAAAAAAAATTTCATCCCCTTAGCTATACTAGAAAATTAAATTTGGAAACCACCTAAGCAAAAAAGGACTCAACATTATAATCTTTCGGGGACATGGTTCTTCCAATAAATAACATCACACGGAAATAAAGTAAATCTATTAAGACAAGCAATAAGGTATAACCAAACTTTTGTAACAACCTTACTAACAATTGGTCCCGTGTGATTGCAGATGACCCCGAAATGCAGACAACAGGAAGGTCATGCTCAAGGTGTGATCAAAAAACCTAGGAGAGGTGAAGGACAAGTTCTTGCCGAACAACATGCAAAACAGGATGAATAATCATTTAGTATCCATCAAGAAGACCCTGCTACTGTACAATCAAGGTAGGTGAAAGGAGGAGTTGCTGCAGCATCTAAACAGGGACAATATCTCACGTTGACCTAGGATTGTGTTCAGACCATCCATGAAAGGTCCATATTCATTATAGTGATTATGGAATTAAAATTTGGACCTTTCGCAGAATTTGCTCCAGTGGCCATTAGGGATCACCTCAAAGGATTCCCATTATGGCCTACCCTCTCTGAAAGCGGTGCCTGGTACTTAGGGGAAACATAACAATTTTGGCACAATAAAGAAGAAGGCACCACGGTTAACAATTGTGGTGTGACTGTTGACTTCTCTGTTCAAGTCATTTCAGAAGTATTAGACCTTCCAAATACAGGGCCAAAAGTTGCTCAGAACCAGCTGGACACTTTTAGAACCGAGCAACTTAATAAACTGTTGACAGAGAATAAAAAGGGTGGCGGAAGAAAAAGAGAAGGCTGACTGGGATGCCTCTATGGTAGAAGCACAAAGCTACATGCACGCCAAGGCACTCAAGGACTAACAAGAGGAGAAAATCCAGGCCATACTTCAACGCCATCAAATCCCAAGACCTGGAGCATAAGAAAAGGGAAAGACACCTATGGAGGAGCCACCGCCACCAGGAACTACATGAGTTCCACTAATTTTGTAATCATAGGATTTTCTTTTGTGTTGTGTCTCAATTTTGTTCTGACTCCACACTACGGCATGAATCCATCCTAGTCAGTCAATAATCCCATACCTATCCACTATGTAATCAATGGAGCTTGTTCTCTCTGTAACTCGAGGACGAGTTTTCATTCAGTTGTGGGGGTATGATGAGTCATGAATTTGCTGGCTGTGATATTGCTGCCGTGATATCCCATGGGCTGCGATATCACGTATGCGATATTGCAGCCATGATATCACATCTGCTGCGATATCACAACCATGATATCCCATGGGCTGCGATATCGCGTATGCGATATTGCAGCCATGATATCACATCTGCTGTGATATCACATATGCGATATCGCGGCCCGCCGCAATGTCTATAAATAAGAGGTAGCTTTCCTAGTTTTAGGCATCCATTTTAGTCCCTTAGTGAAACTCTGGCAGTTTTATCCCTCCAGAGATAGAATTATTTTTCAGCGTCTGCCCGCAGTGTGGGGAATGTAATTGTACGACATCCTTTATTCGAGTGTGACGTACTTGGACACGCACATGATCAAAAATAAAGATCGAGATTACTTCATCATTGCAGCATTCACTTAGTTTAATTAATTATTTATTTAACTATTATTTAATTGTTATTTACTACTTTCTTAGTTAAATTGCTCTCACCCTTAAACTCCTGTTAAAATGCTGAATGAGTACGACTTGATTACAAGCATTTAAGTGTGACTACTTGGTAACCCAGTAACGTACCTAGGATCTGCGCTTGGTAATCTAGTGGTAGTCATGCACGAAGTCCAAGATGTGTATGGATAATCAAGGAACGGATGCTCATCACACTTAGGCTAGTTTAATTCTCTTACCCTTTTCCTCCTAACTTAGTTAATCTTATTTTCCATTACCTTCAGGAGTAGCATTAGGTTAGAACACATCATACATCTCACTCTGGACTAAATCATACGTGACAAAGATAATACTAGTCTAGGTGGGAAGACAGCGAACTGCGACCTAAGGCTAACTATCTAGGTGCCACAACTAGTCCATCTACGGAGTTCAACCAGATCACGCGTGTAACACTTGTATTCGTATGGTTGAGTGTAGGGGTACCTTGCCACTCATCAATGGCTTTCATGGAATAGTGATGTAGCAACATCTACTTATAGGCTCATTGTCCTATCTTCTTTGCATATGTCTAAATTATCTAAGCTGCCATTCTTGTAGCTTATTTGAGATAGAAGCCACTCCAAGTTTTCTTTTGAAGTTTGTATTAGGTAGTTTATCTCTTCTAGTAATATTCAACATCCATTGAAGCATTCACATTTCTTCCCTATTCTCTTCTTCTCTTTGCTACTTGTGTCATGTCATTGAAGCAATATGGGGCAACAAGGTTGAACTTATCATTCTTGGTTACTCGTCAAAGACTTGGAGACCATGTTACCTAGAGGATGATAGCTTTTTAGGTTCCATATTTTTGACTTTTCTCCTTCTAAAATTACCTTAAAATTATATAAATAAAGGTGGTTAGGTTTACTTTTTTTTCTTAATGCCTAATTTCTATCTTTCTTTGAGGTGATTATTAATTTCTATTGCTTCTTTTTTGAATATTTGTTTCCATGTTATTTGTATGAGCATGTTAGAATCTTTTCTCAACAATTAAGTTCATTCAAGGTATTGAGAAAGAATATGGAGACTTTAATTTTTTTTCTTAATATAGAAAATATACTCTTGAGATGACCTTTCTCTGCTTGAAGCGACAACATATTCTTGAGATCACCCTACCTACAATACAAAATTCCTAGAAGTCCTAGAAAATTATAAACCAAATGCTTAACAACAAAGAAAATGTTAAGAACCAGCTTGAACGGGGTCTCTTATGGCTAGCTATGGTGTGTCAAGCAATTTATTTTCGTAAGTCGAAAGCGCTAAGAAATTGCTGTAAGAAATTACATTATTGTCCATATGATATGCATGTGGAGTTTTCATCCACATATATGCATTTACCATGGAATTTTATTGTATTTTTATTAATGGCTCGAAAAACCTATGCTACAACCGACATAGAGATTGCCAGAGTCATTTAAAAAAATTCAACTGGATACCATTGTTTAGAACTTTAAGGTGTCATTTCTATAATGTGAATTTGTAAGTCATTTTACTCGTTTTGCTTTTTATTACAAATAAAATGCTTTTGAAAATTTGAAATGCACATTTTAAAAGACATGGAGAATATTTTTAGTCTAGTCAAAATGATGTTTAAGATTTTTTCAAAATATCATTGATTACTACTTATGATAATTCTTAGTTTAAATATTATTAAATTTCAATCCTCTTACAACTAACATGAAGGTCCAATGAGGACAAATAAAGATGAAGGGAAGATAATTATCTTCATGAGAAGTGTAACTACTGGTTTTCTTATTAGTTCTAGTGAGAGAAGTCCTACCTATATGTCTATTTTTCCTTAAGAATGAGTTACTTGGAAGCCTCATAAATCATCCTTAATTGTAATGAATTTTGATTTACTTGAAAATATTTTTAAAGCACTAATCCTTGTTGGTCCAACCTACGTCTCAAATTTTTGATTTATTTCTTTTATTATATTTTTCGATGCCAACATTACCCATGCTAGGCATGGGGCCACGTTAATAATTTTAAATTTGGAAATTTTCCAAAGCTCATTATCTTGATAAAGACTAAAATATCAAAATACTTGATAGAAACAAAATTGATTGTGTAGCCCACCCCATTACATGAAATTAAGCCTAAGACAAGCTTGAAAGGAAATCTTGGATAATCATTCTTAGAACTCAGCAACAAAGATCTTACATGGATTTAATAAACTTTAAACTACCACATGTTATAAGATATAATTAAATGAAAATATTTTATACATATTATAACCAATAGTTACGTAATGGCCCAGGTGGTAGTCATGATGCGTAGTTATGGTGGTTGTAACCAACGTGGGACATGGGCATTCATGATAGGGAGTTACGAAGGTGGTGGACAACATTGCAAACTCGAGCATTATGGAAGTTGCATAATGGCCCAGGTGGTGGGCATAATCGACATGGCACATGGGCATTTAAACACTTAGACAAGTGGCAATAAAAGGGGAGGTGAGTGGATGTTGTGAGGGGATCAAATCGCCCTTTCCCTTCTCTAGCCAAAAACTAGTAGACAATAGTTTCTTTTTATTCCATGTAGCAGCGGGTAGCCTTCTCTCTCTCTATGCGCAGCAAACAACGACAGTTGCTACTGCACATCATAGACACATCTGCAACATGCAGAGGGGATAGGAATGACATCTATCTCTCTCACTTCCTCTCTCTCTCTCCTGTGATGGGTAGGTTCTCTCGACGGTGATGCAGGGCACGACACTAGCAACACACTGGTAGGCTCACAGGAAACAACGTGCGTGGACAGCGACAACACGTGCAGCAAGAGATGTCATAGATGGTGGTGCGTGCGTTGCAAGCAATACTCACAACGGCAGATGGCGGATAGCAGCAGACACGCAATGTGCAACATCAAATGGCGATTGGCAGGTTGCAGGTGGCATGTTGCAGTTAGTAGGTGATGGTGACGCATTGCAGTTGGCAAGAGCTCATGCTAGCAGTCAGCAGCGCATGTGTGGCAAGCTCTCCTAGTTGTAGAGGCAGTGCATGGCATGAGGGCGATACATGCAGTAGGCACTAAATGATGGTAATTGTTGCCCAACGTGAACTGTGGCAAGCGATCTCTCTCCCTTCTCTCTCACTTTCTCTCTCTCTCTAAGGTGGCAACATTGCAGGTGGTGTATGTACAGATAGCAGTCAGCAACAACTGTGGTGGGTAGTCAGTGGGCACCATTGGTAGTGATGGACCGGTGATAGCAATGAGAGATCAGGAAAAAGTTTAAAATTTACTAGTTACTTACTATATTTGTATCCTAGAAATATAAGACAATTATTCGCTTTGAGCCTTTTGATTTTCAATTTGATTTATTATTTTGAAACATCACATAACCCTTTTCAGTTGAGATTATTCTCGGGTTTCTGTATCCATACAAGAGGCACCCTAGGTGATAGTCTCTTCAAATGAGTTTTTTTTTTCTAGCATTGGTGCATCCAAAATTTATGCATCAATAGTATTATATGTAAGTTTGGTAGAAACATAAATGTGGTTTGATTTGATTTTGACAGCAAAGATAATGCTGACTTGATTTTGATAAGGACAAAGCTATATAACTCATTGATATCAAACTTTGTTAAATGATATAGAAGCTAGAAAATTTTAGGGATAAGGATGCAAATACTATAAAAAAGCTAATAAAACAACCTACAAAGTAAATATTTACAAGTAAATTTTTGGGTAACTTTTGAGAAATATATTTTTTACTGAGGGCAAAACATTGTTTAATAAAATATAATTTAAGGATCATCATTTGCAATTATGGTAAAGTACTTGTTTTCTAAGTCATAAAACATGGGTTTGGGCTTGGGACTTGAAAGAGGGTATGGTTTTGTTTGTGCACCAACCTTCTTAAGACCTTATCTTAATAAGATGAACATTAAGCATTGAATAATGATCCTTAATTAATGAAACTTAACTTAATTGAAGCAATTACAAGTTTTGGGTTTGATGCTAAGCAGTACCCTGATAGCAATATACGGGAGAGAAAACCACGTGGTTAACAAATTTAAATAAGAAAAGGGGAAGTAATACTTTTTTGATCTTTCTATGTCTGATGAAGTTGTTGAAATTTAGCTTGAACAGAGCAAACCATAAACCAATTCACATCTATTTAAAATGGACGATGAAAATGGTGTTAAGTAATCATTAGATATGATACATGTTCCTACCAGCCTTCCATCCCAATCGCCAATTGTCCATTTCACCCGATGTGAATCGATTTAAGATTTTCCCAGCGGCGTTGTGCATCAATATAGTTTGACAGACGAGCTTTTACCAATGAATTAAAACCGTCACGAAAGGAAAGTTTTTTTTTTTCCTTTTTCAACAAGTAATTTGCCATGATGTTGCTTTCTGTCAGTTATGTTGGATCCGTTTCATTGATAGGTGTTCCGCGAGTTTGCAATTCAATTCCTTCCCACAACATGTGTGAGCATGACATGTTCTCAATCCCAGCACACATGTGTGAACCAGATATAGGTTAGATAAACTTTTTAAGGTGTATAATCAACGCCAAATTTTAATAAAGTTTTGTTGATAGTAAAATGTCGTTGATCACAACAGGTTATAATATAGAGTTGGAATTGAAATCGTGACGTACAAATCAAAAGCTTCATGCAGGGTGCATTACCGTTGAAAGGCCTTCTTATCCTTGATAAAGGATACTTTGAAAAGTGACTTACAAATAAAAACCTTACTACAAAAATTACTTTTCATTGTAAGGGTGCATTCTACAAATACCTTTCGTAAGAAGTACTAGTTTTGTTTTTGGCCGATAAAATAAAAAATATAATTATTAAAATAAATTTAAATTAATCAATTTATATGGTGGTTGAGAGGGTAAGGCCTACTCTTGAATTTTGAACAATGTCACACTTAAAATGAAATACTTTATGTTACACTTTCATCAAAGTTCTTATGCACATAAAATCTTACATCATGCTTTAAATAAAACATTGAATAGTCCTTATTTGGTTGAGAGCTTAAAGTGGTAGGCCTACTTTTGAGTTTTGAATGGTGTTACGCCCAAAATGAAACACTTTATGTCATACTTCAAATGAAACATCCAAGTACTCCTTATGAACAATAAAATCTTATGTCACACTCTAAATGAAACATCCAATACTCCTTATATAGGATATACTCTACTATTGAGTTCTAAACAAGGTCACACAGAAAATGAAACACAAAACAATACTACCTACACATTAAGACACTTAGAAGATTGTGTTTTCTGTTGTGCTCTTTCTATGTTCTATTCAATCAACCTCAATGTGGCATGTGGTTTAGAGGTAAGACTTAGTTTAGATGTTTATTTCAGGTCATATATTCTCGACCAGATTAAATATACATTATAAAAGTTAACCCACATATTAGTGGCATTATTACCTGATGAGTGGCGAAGTACCCCTACACTCAATCATATGAATACGAGTGTTTCACTCGTGATCCGGTCGAACTCCGTAGACGAACTAGTTGTGGTATCTAGATAGTTACTCGTAGGTTGCAGTTCGCTATCTTCCCATCTGGACTAGTGTTAACTTTTTCACGTATGGTTTAGTCCAGAGTGAGGTGTATGATGTGTTCCTATACTATTGCTACTCCTGCAGATAATGGAAAATAATATTAACTAAGCTAAGAGAGAGAGGGTGAGAGAGAATCTAAGCTAGCCTAAGTGCGATGAGCATCTATTCCTCAATCATTCGTACACATCTTGGACCTCATGCATGACTACCACTGGGATTACCAAGCGTAGATCCTAGGTACGCTACTGGGTTACCAAGTAGTCACACTTAAATGCTTGTGATCAAGTTGTACTCATTCCGCGTTTAACAGGAGTTTAGGATAAGAAGATATTAACTAAGAAAGTAGTAAATAACAATTAAATCAATAATTAAATTAAGTGAATGCTGCAATGATGAAGTAATCTCGATCTTTATTTCCAGTCATGTGCGTGTCCAAACTCGAATAAGGATGCCGTACAATTACAATCACCACACTGCGAGCATGCATGGGGAGAGAAGGGTTGAGAGAGAAACTAACGTAAAAGGAAACTTAAATTTAATAAATCTAACCACTAATGCCTACCAGATCTGTCTACCTCTTATTTATAGGTGAGGAGACAGGCTGCGATATCGTGTATGCGATATCGCAGCCAACAAAATGATAACTCATCATACCCCCACGAATGAATGAAAATGCATCCTCGAGTCATAGTGAGAACAAGCTCCGTTGATTACACAGTGGATAGGTATGGGATTATTGAATGGTGAGAATGAGTTCGTGCCGCAGTGTGGAATTAGAACAAAATTGAGACACAACACAAAGAATGTGGAAGAAAATCCTACAACTACAAAATTGGTGGAACTCATGTAGTTCCTGGTGGCAGTGGCTCCTCCATGGATGCTTTTCCCTTGTCTTGTGCTCCAGGTATTGGAACTTGATGGCGTTGAAATATGGCTTGGAGTTTCTCCTCTTCGGTTCGGGGGTCTTGCGTCATCCATGCAAATGTTCCAATGTTTGATGGAGTCGACACTTCCCATGGACAGGGTAGCTGCGGAAACATTTGATTTGCCTTGACATACCAAGCCACAAACACCCATCGTTTCTCCTCGTAGGCTTTGGCTTTGTCTCTGTATTCTTGGAAATCTACAAGCCATCGAGCCAAATCTGTTGCGACACCTTTTTGTCCCTAGTAGCTTGCTTTAACCACCTCAAGTTCAAAATTTGCAATCTCCAATTTTTGCAATATCTTCTTGCATTCTGCAAATTCTGTTTCATAATTGCTGTAGGTGGTGGCTACCTATTGCTTGAGCTTTTTTCTCGGGTGCCCTACTGTTAACATGGCAAGGTTGGCATACCACAGGTTTGCCAACTCCATGTATTCTGTAAGGTCTTGGATCTGCAGGTCCCGATTCTTAACTTCCNTGTATTCTGTAAGGTCTTGGATCTGCAGGTCCCGATTCTTAACTTCTGCTTGGTGGGCCAATGCATATGTGTCCAGTATGGCCCGCTAGTCAGTGTGTTGACCATTGATAGCATTGATGTGGCCCTTGGCCATATGAATTTCCTTCTTAATGATATATTTGTACATCCCCACTTGGTCCCGAAAGTGCTCCTTTAGCTTTTCATGCTGTTTAGCCTCATTTTGCCACGTGCTTATTTCAATAGCCGTCTTTTGGCAGATGGTGCGTACCTCCTTCATCGAGAGGGTTCGATTCTCCCTGGCTAAATGGTTCATGTCTTGGTTGACCCAGATGAATTGTTCTCGCAACTGATGGAAACGTTCTTCAATAACATTCTTTTGCTTTTCCATAGAGATCAATCGAAGGTTGTCAGTAACAAGCTACTTTTTTTCCTCTTGTAAGGCCTTGAGTGCCTTGGTATGTGCATGAGTTTGCGCTTGTGCTGTAGAGGCATCCCAAATAGCCTTCTCTTTTTCTTCTGCCACCTTCTTATTCTTCATTAGTAGTGTGGTTAGTTGCTCAGTTTTGAAACTATCCAGCTAGTTTGCGGGAACAAATTGCAAAGGGTCTCGCTGTGCTGCTTGTAGGGTCATGAGCATTTCTTGCAATTTTTTCACCTCTGCTTCAGTGTGCTCAACCCTCATCTTTGTCAAGACCAACTTCCCCTTGGTGGAAATGAAGTCTGCTTGAATTGCTGTAAAATCTTGAGGGATGTCAAACAAGGACATCATTACTTGTCTTGTTTGTAGTAATCGATCAAGTACATCCTCATGTTCCACAAGAGTCATTGAGGTTCCAGCCAAAGTTTGAGCATCTCGTGCTCCTGTGAGATCTGCCAATGGCACAACAGGTATATTGAATGATTCTTTAATGTGGTCTGCGACCACTTTTGCGGCTCGTGCTGCATCCTAGTATTGTATGACCACCACTGTGGCCCCTTCACCAGTTTCTAATTGCACTTGGAATGATGTAGTGTTCCTCGAGATTTGTTGTGACCAAGTGCTCTCCCCTCCTCCTGTATGGATGGACAATTTACCCCTTGCACGATCCAAAGAAACCATGGGTTGTATGGCATCGTCGATGACGCGGAAGAGATTCACATTATCACGAATTCCCCAACTGATCGTCTTAGCGATGGCCCTGAGATGGCTCATAGACGGTCTGTAATCTTGCGGTGGCGGTGGTTGATCTTGGCCCACACTCAGCCCTGCTTCTTGTTGTTGGTTGGGTCCTGTACTTGGAAGTTGGCTGGGTCCTGCAAGTTAAGTTGCAGTTGGCCCTACCGTTTGTTTTATTTCTTGTTCCGGTCCCAGCGTCTCACTAGTGATTTTCCTTGAGGCTAGTGGCTTTAACAATTCAGCATATGAAGCATTTTGGGCTTTTCAGAGGACACCATTAGTGTATCCTTTGATACCAGCATGTCGGCATAGCTTCCTAATAAGGCAAGGGAAGGGCAACACCATCTTCCCTATCTTCTGTTCTTCGAATTGCCTCAGGATCTCTATAAAGTATAGATGAGGTAGGTTAACATTAACCTTTCCCATCAACACTACACATCCCCTTGCCACATATGTTGAAATCCTTTTTAAGCCCTTCGTGGGGAAGAGGTGATACATTCCAATTTTGAAATAGATCCTCTCTTCTGTCATCAATTCTACAAATGTCTTATCCTTGCCATATGCCCCTTCCAACCAAACTCGTCATGTATCAAGGTCTAAATAGGTAGATAACTAATCAACCTTTGGCCTTGTATTTGGAAGGTTTAATACTTCCAAAATAGCCTGAACAGAGAAATCAACTATCACACCACAAATGTTAACTGTGGTTCCTTGTTCTCTGTTGTGCCAAAATTGGTACGTTTCCCCTAGGTACTAGGCACTGCTTTTAGAGAGGATAGGCCATAAGGGAGACCCTTTAAGGTGGTCCCTAACATCCTATGGAGCAAACTCTATGAAAGGTTCAAAATTTAATTCCATGGATAGCCTGAATGTGGACCTTTCATGGATAGCCTGAACAAAATCCTGGGACAACATGAGATGTTGTCCCTGTTTAGGTGCTGCATCAGCTTCTCCTTTTGCTTGCCTTGATTGTATAGTAGTAGGGCCTTCTTGGTGAATGCTAAATGATTGTTCCTCTTGCTCTGCATGTTGTTTGGCAGCAGCTTGTCCTTCACCTCTCCTAAGTCATTTGCTCCCACCTTGAGCAGGACCTTCCTATTGTCCACGTTTTGGGGCCATCTGCAATCACATGGGGCCAATCGTTAGTAAGGTTGTTTTTGAAGTTAAGTTATACCTTACTGCTTGCCTTAATGCATGTATTTTATCTCCGTGTGAGGTTTCTTGAAAGATTATAATAGTAAGTCCTTTTTCCTTAGGTGGTCTCCAATTCTAGTTTCCCAGTATAACTAAGGGGATAAAATTATTTTTGGCACATTTATCCTTAATGTTGTAACGAATTACCCTTGATAGTGTCCTTCGGGTGATGAAAAATTCCAAAAAAGTTATGTGCTATTCGGCATGTGTTCCTTTCCCATGACTAAGTTGAACACTTCGGGTTCAAGTAGGTTAAGACAGAATGAAAATCGGAGGACCAGCGAGTGAGATATAGGTATGAAAGCAAGGGACGTGCAATCACAAGTCGTAGAGAGAAATTTGAAAAACTCCCCCACGTGAATAGTTGAAAATGATGGTAAGTNGGAGGGGGGGGGGGGGGGGGGCGGTCATGTATTTATAGGTTTTATGTGATGCGATATCGCAGCTTATCGATGTTAAGGCCCGAGGGAAAATACCAAAATTTTAAGGTTTTTCTAAAATTAACAATGTAAATTAAGGACATGTGGGTAAGTGTTAAAGGGTTCTAAGGTAATTTATTTAGTTTTTAAGGCACGAATAATGATATGTAGGTGGAATTGATCGTTAAAGGCTTTAGGTGGTAAGTGAGAGAAAAAGGCCATGTGATGGTTCATAGGAATGTTGGAATCCGGAGGGATAGTAATAAGGGAAAGAATGTCATGGAAAATACGCTAAGGGTAATAGATGGGTGTGTGAGATGCAACCAGTACAAATTGTAAAAGTCATGCAAGTGGGTCCTCCCCAAAGTAGGTTCCAACCTATAACGCCCTTGCGTAACCACACTTAAAAGTGTTTGTGGGTACTTGAAGGGTTAAATGTAATCCACACTCGTTCCACAAAACACACACATGTAAATATCACTAGGATGAGGTAAGAATTATATGCTATACGAGACACGAGCTACAATTACATGGAGAGTGAGATGAGATGGACTATAGAAGGGATTGTAGAGATGGGGACATGAGGCAACTGACCCAGGGCACAGTGAATCCTGTGTGTAAAGCATGATTAATGTGTCATTAACCTGTCGTTCCAAGATCAAGACTAAGTCCATTCCTCTAATCAATAACACAACATTGTTTCATCCCATGATGAGTGACTATGAGAGTACCAGAACAACAAGGCGTACGATCACTTGGCATTTTGTTCAAGGGAGCAGTGATTTTTGTTTTGTGGCACTTTCTTCATGTTTGTTTTTTTCTCTTTCTTTCTTTTTTTTATCAATTGCTGAATCTAGAGAAGCCACTAACCTTCAAAAATGGGTGCATGTCTTTCCAGTGGGACCCCCTAGAACCGCATTGGATTTTTGAGTGTCGTTTAATTACTCTTACTCCCATTTTGCGTTAGATCTACAAGGATCTTAGTACAACCACATTGCGTGATAACTCTCACAGACGTCACCAAAGAGAATCCGCAAGTCCCCTTGATGTCACACCCTAATCATTTCCTCTTGGTCCATTCTTCTTCATTTTGGGTACAATAAAGACAAAATTAATTTTAAGTTTTAAGAATGTCAAGAATATCATTGTACCCTCGAATAGAACCTCTTATTTGTAGAATGGATGAGTGGGTGTAATGGGCTCTCATGAGACACGATATTGCATGGGATGTGATATCGTGTACACGATATCGCGATGCGCCGTCATATCTATAAATAAGAGGCGGCTCTCCCTTGTTTCCTCATCCTAGGCTAGAAGTAGGGAAACTTTGGTAGATTAATCACTCCAGAGATAGAATATTTTCCATGTGCCCATAGTAGAAGTCCTAAAGTGAACCGATCTTTATTTGAGCAACATTGTACCTGAACACAAGTTGTGTGTGGTAATAAAGATGAACTTCTTGGATAAACCTTGTAGTGCATGGAATAGGATTTTTATTTAATGTTATTTATTGCTTTCTCTCTTACCCTTATCTCCTAGTAATGCGGAATGAGTACGACTTGATTATGAGCATTTAAGAATGTNTTTGGTAGCCATGGTTGCATCAGTTCAGGGTGTGTACGGTAAGTGGGAATGGATGCTGACGCTAGGTAATTTAGACTTAGTTCATTAGTTAGAGTTAGTAATTAGTTTCTCAACCCTTCACCTTGTTAGCATAGGAGACATAAAACATAAAAGCTATAGAAATCATATACCTCAGACTTACTTAACCATACACCATGACAACTACAAGTAATTCTAGGAAGACAACGAATGATTAACCCCAAGTGTTCCATGGGGTGTGTAGGCACTTAGTTTGTGGAGTTCGACCAGATCATGCATGCTATGCTCGTATTCGTATGGTTGAGTGTAGGGGTATCTCGCCACTCATCATTGACGCTGTTGCTGGGGAATAAGTGTTTGTGCGCTGAATAGAACATAGGATATCACTCACATCGTTGGGAGCCTAAACGAACCTTCAGGTTAATTAAAAGAAAAATTTATATAACGGAAAAATTAGCACATCGATAACAATGTCTTCTTCTCATAAGAGCAACTCACCACCTAGGGACAATACAAAGAATAGTCGGCAATCAAAAACACATAACCAAAATCTACCAAGTCCTAAGCAATACCGGATAGTCTATACTCATCCTGATGAGTATATTCCAAACTTTACCTTTATCCTCCATCAAGACGAATAGTTGCAATGGAGAGATTTGCAAGGTAACATCGTGTTACCTCTAGATCGTGCAGTCCCAAACATGCTTCTCCGTGCCTTGGCACAGATTGGCATGACAGAATTATATCCTGAATACATTGCCGTAGATTTTGACTCAAGGGATTACTATCCTATAGAAGCACAACGTATGAGGGACTCAAGGTAGGAGAGCCAACATACACTGTTGAAGGGTAAGGAGGTCCTGCACGTCCCAAGTGAAATCAGAGATGTTCCCCCTCCTAACGATAGTGAGGAGGTGGGGTATCAGAACCTACACTCAATGATACATATCACTAGTTCTGATCCCCATGAATACCAACTGTTCACAGAGGGAACAACAACAAAAGACAAGAACGGGCACTTAGATCGTCATCATGATCGGGGCTGTAGCAGCCGAAGAGAAGGTAGGAAGCATCATCATGGCGATGGTTCTCCTTCCTCTTCTCCTTCATCTCATCACTCCCCCTCTCCTTCCACATCTGGGCGTAACTAGCACGAGCATAACGGAGTGGATAAAGGTAAGAAAAATGAGAGACCTCGACGAGAGAGTTGAGAGAGAGGACAAGCACATGAACGAAGGAAAAGTAGGGAACAATGAAGACATCATAGGCATCATGAAAGAGATGATCATGATGAACCCCTACTTGCAACCCGAAGTATGCTTGACATAACGGAGGCTGTTAGAATTCCCAAAAGGCATTTAAAAGATAGTTGGATCAAATGCTTAGACATGAACAACATCCCACGATTTGAAGGGGGATACAATGTTGATCCGCAGCATCATTTACAGGCATTCCACAATGCTTACGCCTTGCAAAACATAGAGAACGAGTGGCAAAAACTGAAGTTGTTTCCCAGGACACTCACCAAGGAAGCGAAGTGTTGGTACTGGTCCTTAGAATCGAAAACCATCAGGAGGTGGAGTACAATGTTAGAACTCTTCAACGATAAGTATCAAACATACTCCATAGTGTCTAATTTGTGTAAGCAGATCTAAGGATGGAAGAAAGGTACTCATGAACCCTTGGATGCTGCCATGGGCCACTACTACGCGTTGTTACATTGTTGCTTGGGCCATGGTTACGCACAGCGGGATCAACTTCGCCACATCATAGATGGGCTAAGGCATGAAACTAGAAGAACCCTTGGGACTTATGCCCAAGGAAGACTATCATAACTTAGAGCCCATGAAGTACATCGTTTGTTGGAACAAGTAGCAAAAGAAGAAGGTGAGCTATGAAAAAGAGAGAGTGTGGAAGAATACAACTGCAATCCCTCCCATCAAAAGAAGGGAGTGAAATTTTGCGATGAAGAGGATGAGTCACCACCCGAAGAGTTGGTGAACAGAAAAACCTTGCCGATTCAAAAAGTAACAACAAAAGTATCGGCTAAGATGGATCAATTGTGGGATTCCTTAGACTCCAGACTTGAAAATGTCTTGAAAATCGTAGAGGAGTCTAAGGAGGAACGAAGTAGTGACAAAGATAAGACAAAGCAGAGAAATTTAGGCCTTGCACATAACAAGGGTAAGGGGAAAATTACTATCTCCGATGAAGTTGTGGATTCAGACACAGACGATGATGGTGGATGTGAGATCTACCACTATGACCATCCTAAGGGATGTTGTCCAATCATCTCACATCTATAGGAGTCTAGGGTGTACGCACTTAACCCAAGACTCAACCAACGGCAAACACCCTGAAGGTTACCTTATCCCTAAGGTAACCCAAGACAGTTCCACCAACCACTAATGTACTATCCAAGTGGAACTCCAGCACAACCCATCAGACAGCATCAGCAGTGGCAATACCCACAGTCATGAGGGATGCCACCACCCACACAATAGTACCCTTACCTGCAGCCCAACCCATATGGTTATTATGTGCAACATCCAATTTCTCCAAGTGACTCTATGGGTCACACAACTCCCCAACGTCACTAGCAAATTTGGGAGTACTTTAGGAGGACTCCTTCTCCTCCAGGAGACATCCTACATATACACCATCCTCCAATTCCATCCACACCTCTTCCACCTATAGTTCCCATAACACCTCCTACTCCAACAATGCAAGGGGAACTCCCTACTCAACCGCATCAACGTAACGCTGTAAGAGCTGTAAATATTCAACCTGCTACTGGTTCTAACAACTGTAAAAAGAGAACACATTTCTTCAAAACCAAAACCCCAGACAAACTCTCACAACAATAAGCAGTTGAGTCTAGATACACTCCTCCACCATCTAACACTTCAGAGCATCCTTCAGTGCAACAGAGCTATATGCATACGGTTCTGTTAATGCATACCCTAACTGACTAGATCAAGGGAGGCCACCTTCCCAGGAAACTAACTGATCCTGGAAGCCCCTTAATCTATTTACAAATCGCTGGGAATGAACCACATAAGGCTCTTCTTGACTCAGGTTCTGGAGTCAATTTAATATCACAAGAGATGTATCAAGCCTGGAACCTTCCCCAACTTAAGAAGAGCAATATCCAACTAGAGCTGGTAGACTAGTCCATCACCATTCCCTTGGGATTGGTGGAGAACATTGTTACCACTATGTGTGGTTGGTCCTACCCAGCTGATTTCCTAGTGATTGAAGTTAATAACAATGAAGGGGACTTCCCAATTATAATGGGAAGGGCATGGCTAAGTATAGTAGATGCATGCCTTAGGATCCGCGATCTTTCCTTGGAAATTTCTAAGATAAATATTTATGGAAAGATCAAGAAGAGAAAAATTCCATGCATCACATACAGTGATTCATTGGGTGATGACATGGAGGAAATGCCTCCATGTAACAGGTGTGCCCTTGAAACTATGAGACAAAGATGCCTGTATGTAGCAACCACACAAGTAGTAGACACCCCTTGGTTGACAGCTAGTCGAAAGAGCAACCGACAAACATGCATGGAACGAAATGGGGAAATAACCCATGCCAACAATGGAGGCATAGACACATTGGAATATGAGCATCACCAACTTCCACCCCTTAATCTAAGAACATCAGTTGGGAGGAGTTGGGCACTTCTACGAAATTCAAATAGATGTTCATTATTTTGAATCTCTCCCTTGCAATTCAGTCATGGGGGAGATGGCCACCTATGCTAATCATATGGGGGCCCTCAGTTCTTTTTAATTTTTTTTTACACATTTTTGTTTTACGCATTTGTTTTACAACGTTTTTGTTTTACAAGTTTTTGTCTTACACATTTTTGTTTTACATGTTTTTGTTTTAAAAATTTCTTTAACCTTTCTTGTTTTTGTTTTACAAATTTCTTTAACTTTTCTTGTTTTTATTTTTCAACATCGTTATAATTTTCCATTTTGTGTGTGTGTGTGGGTGTGTGATCCACCCTATAAGTTTGTCACCCAATAAGTGTTCTTCATGATGGTATGAACTGTTTTCATGTTGATTGCTAATGTTTGGTTTTTACCTTTAAGTCACGATGTTGATGCTAAGGTATGTTTCTTTTGATATGGCAGGCAATGAGTTCACTTCATCCATTTATCCATCAGTTGCTATGGTCTCTCTTGGCTTTGAAATGTACAGTCTCCTTCATAATAAGAACTTTAACGAATCGGTGACTGGGCACTTCTCAAACTAAGGACGGACTCAAGGTTTGAAAAGGGTGTGACTTCAAGGAAACTTGATGCTTTTGTGTTGGCCATTCTCTTGGGTGCTTGGATGTTTTCTTCTTGGG
>MNCI01033969.1:894330-905761 GCA_015680685.1 Gnetum montanum | reverse complement strand
AAAAGACAAAAAGACAAAATAAGAAATTGAAAAATGAAAATCTGGAAAAAAAATTGTAAAAGTAAAGAAAATAAAAAATATTTATTAATCTTTCTTGTTATTAAAATGGGGGATATCCCCCATAACTAAATGGTTGAGTATGGCAAGGATTAATAAACGAAAGATGAGGATCCTTGCATTTTGGAAACATTGACACTTAGTCATACTTACCCCATTGGGGTTCACACACTTGATTATAGTAAGCATAGTGGGGAAAATTATAAGATGTGGTTCTCGGATAAAGAGTTGACCCACTATGATACTTGAGACCATAAGATGGTATGCAAGGATTAGGATGTCACCTTCCATGGCTGTGTTCATTGGGTCGTATGGTTGTTGGAGTGTTAATTAGTGGCCCTGATGAGGTGACATGAGGCATGGGATTCAAAGAGAAGGATGCACCACAGTTTTGGACTTGTGCTGAGTTGGAGAATGCAGTGGCCTTGGAATTATGTTGTCCCTTCCTATGGTCATGTCTAAAGAAGGGATGCCTTCAATGTTGAGGAGGTCTCTCACTGCTATTGGCAATAGTAGCACAAGTAATGTTCGTGGGTTGTTGCTGTGGTGCAAACACTTCAGGAATAGTTGGTGGTGATGTAGAAGGAGGGAAAGGATGAGAACGTTGATAATTAGGAGAAGTGTACAGTACACAAGGTGGTGGTTGTGCTGAGGACATGGGCTGATAGTACCAAGGAGAATGATGATGCAGCGAGATAGAGTATGTTGTCCCAGTTGGAGAAATAGGATGTTGGACTAGATAAGCATTTGGATTTGGATGATACGAAGGGTGTCTCCCGTTTAGGGATGGCTTCCCCCATGATTGGGATTGTTGCCACTGTGATCAAACACAGTATCTCTGTACGAACTCTGGGTGTGACGTGTTTCCCTAATGCTCATATAGATGTAACAAGATTGGGCATTAACCCTTGGGGTGATCGTATAGGCAAATGTTGCATTCATACGTATGATTAGCAATTGAGCTCTTATTTTCTTCATCCCTTCTTTCTGATTGTCTAATGATATTTTGTCCTACTTCCCAGGTTATCAGAATTCTATCTCCAATAATATCAATATATTCTCCACACTTTTTATGTGTCCATTCCAACATCTTATTGGTCTTTTCCTTGACTTCTTTTAGTGATTGTTGTACTGGAAACGGTGGTTCCTCCCCCTTGAGATAGGTTGATTTATCCTTTTTATGATTATGGACCTCTGTTAAGTTGAGATTTTGGTCCTGTTGATGTTTTTCAACACTCTCCCATCGAGCCATTTCTCCTTCTTCTTTTGCTACTTGCTTAATAAGCTCTTGGCATTAATGGGTTCGTAGTTCATATAGTTGACCTTGGGCATACATCCCTAGGGTCTCTCTTGTTGCATCATGAAGCCCATTAATGATATGGTACATTAGCCTTTCGTCGGAGAACTCATGGCCTGGATAGTTGTTTAACAGTGCATAATATCTTTCTAAGGCCATGTCCAAGGGTTCATGTTGGGCTTGTTTCCACTCTTGGATTTTTTTCCTCAAGGTTACTCTTGCATAGGTTTGATATCTTTCATTAAAGAGTTCTACCATTGTTGGCCAATGTCGTATTGAATTTGGTTTTAACGATCTATACCATACTTTTGCTTGGCCAATGAGTGTCATAGGAAAGAGCTTGAGTTTTTGCCAACTGTTATCAAGGTTGTTTGTGTAGGCATCGTAGAAGGCTTGTAAAGGTTGTTGCGGATCTAAGTCATAGCCTCCTGAGAAATTGAAAAAGTTGTTTAAATCGAGCCTGGGTAGGCAGCTCTCTTTACGATGCCTATGGAAGATTCAAATAGCCTCTTGTATTTGCGTTAGGCTTGTAGTGGCCAGTAGGGGTTCATCGTCACCCAGTAAGTTATGCTTCTGTGCATTGGGACGATGTTGCCTTCATTTATGTTTATAAGAAACCCACACCTACTCTAATCTTCATTGTCATATAGTTCGTTGGTTCTCCAATGAACTGCCTCACTAGATGTGGCATTATTATAGTCTTGTAGGAGAGGCATGGTTGTGTAATTGTGTGTGAATTTATATGTGACTTTTTATAATTATTTATTCCTAAAAGATATATCGTTAATTCCTGTACAGTGACCTTGTATGATATAAATAATCTAGATAACTAGCACCATCCCTGGCAATGGTGCCAATGATGAGTGGCGAGGTACTCCTACGCCCAATCATACGAATACGAGCGTTTCACGCACGATCCAGTCGAACTTTGCAGACGAACTAGTTGTGGTATCTAGATAGTTACTCGTAGGTCGCAGTTCGCTGTCTTCCTATCTGGACTAGTGTTAACTTTGTCACGTATGATTTAGTCTAGAGTGAGGTGTATTATGTGTTCCTATACTATTTCTACTCCTAGAGATAATGGAAAATAATATTAACTAAGCTAAGAGAGAGAGGGTGAGAGAGAATGTAAGCTAGCCTACGTGTGATGAGCATCCATTCCTCAATCATCCGTACACATCTTGGACCTTGTGCATGACTACCACTAGGATTACCAAGCATAGATCCTAGGTACACTACTGGGTTACCAAGTAGTCACACTTAAATGCTCGTGATCAAGTCGTACTCATTCCGCATTTAACAGGAGTTTAGGCTAAGAAGCTATTAACTAAGAAAGTAGTAAATAAAAATTAAATAAATAATTAAACTAAGTGAATGCTGCAATGATGAAGTAATCTCGATCTTTATTTCCAGTCATGTGCATGTCCAAGTACGTCACACTCGAATAAGGATGCTGTACAATTACAATCACCACATTGCAGGTATGCACGGGGAGAGAAGGGTTGAGAGAGAAATTGACGTAAAAGGAAACTTAAATTTAACGACTCTAACCACTAATGCCTACTAGATTTGTCTACCTCTTATTTATAGGTGAGGAGACAGGTTGCGATATCACAGCCAAAAAAATGATAACTCATCATTAGCTTTATAATAAAAATCATTTCCTTATAAGTTTCTATTATCCTAATCATGTTATCAATCAACCTCAAGACAACATCTACATTAGAGGTAATACTAACTTGGAATATTTGTTTGAGGATGTATGCTCTTAACCATCTTAAATATAAATTATATCTAATCTAGTTATTAAAATAAACATTGATATTTAAATTTGATAGATCAAAATGATATATGCAACTCATAATAGAAGGATGCCTCAAAAATCACCCTTCAAGTGAAAAACATAGGTGTTGTTCAAATTGGACCCTTGCCCATACCATCATCGACCGAACAATGTCTCAATGCCACAACATTGCATGTGAACTGTAGTAGCACATGCATATCATACATGTATGCAAAGTGGAGTCTCATTTTGTTATTTTTATTTTATGCCTCATGAAAACAAAGGATGTAACTATCCTAGAAATTGGCATAATAGGTAGTGGGTATTATTTTTGAAAGTTGGCATGCCAAACTGGCTTCAACAACTATGTAATGTTCATTAGTGTGATGGTAACAACCATCTATATTTACATCTGCCTGAATATTCATAGATATTACTAGTGTTATTTTTTTAAATAATAATTACTCTAATTATTATTGTATGGGAAAGAAGATTTCTTTTTGTTTTTTTTTTTAAAAATTTTTTTATACAAAAAGCAATCCCAGTTTTGAGAAAATACTTAATTTCATGATGAGGGTATTATCTACTTTTAATAATGCCTCGAAATTGAATTAAGCACCTTTGGTTACAAATCTTGTGATCACATCAACTAGCCTATGATCCACCATCTACATGTTTGTATCTTGTATATTTTAAGAAACAATGTTATAATATATATCCTATACTTTAGAAGTATGTCCCCAATGATAGCCATATCATTGATTGGACTAAGATACAACTTTAAGCTAATGCCTTATATATGGAATGTTCCATTAGGATCATAGACCAAATGGAACAATAGTTGCATATCAAGGTAGTTTCCATAGTGATGAGTAGCATGGTAGTTTCTATAGTGAGGAGAAATAAGTAGTTCCTCCACCCAACCATACCAGTCACAAGCTTGCACTAGCGATCTAATCGAATTTCATGGACTTAGCACATAAGTGTGTTGATAGACAAAGATAGTGACTTGAGGAAATATGATTGTTGTCTTCCTAGCTCTCACTTATGTAAGCTCATTTCTATAGTTAAGTGTGAGCCAAGGCATATGATATTTATTTATATTTTATATTTTTATTTATTTAATGTAAGTATTGCAATAAATATGATTAACTGGAAAATTAACTACTTAATTGTTTCATGATTCTTAAACTAACTAGTTTAACATAAGCATTTGGGTCCACTTTCCATACACATCTTAAACTTGTCTTAATGCTACTGGGTTACCAAGTGTCTATCACTAGGCATACCAAATAGCCATTCCTAAGATTACCAAGTGTTAAATGATATGTTCGAAGTGGTCATACTTATGTGTTCATTATTAAATGCATTAATTAACTAGAGAAAATAATGTAAATTACATAAATAAAAAAGTGCATGAAATAAACATTAATATATTCTAAGTGTTGCAAGGAGTATCAAGAATGTCATCTTTATTGTTGTCACATCAACATGTCTAGGTATAATAATGTTCAAATAAGGATTCGTACAATTGCTTAAAGTCCTACTATAGGCACTTAGAAAATATTCCAACTTTGTTAGAAGAAAACTACAAGAACTTAGCTACTCTAATGACATAACGTGTCATAAATGTAATGGATACATGCATTTATATAGGTGTGACATGACATTGTGTCAACACATCTACGTCGATGAGGCTATTTTGATGAGGCTACGTCGATGCATGCTCGTTGATGATGCTATGTTGACGCATGCCCATTGATGCAATCAGTCGATGATTCATCATACCTTCATGACTGAGTGAAAGCTCATCCTCGAGTAAATAAAAGTAGGACCAAGATTTTTACAAAATTGGGAAGGTATAGGATTATTGATAGACTAACTTTAACTAGCTAACTAACTCTGAGTGCTAAATTGTACGAAATTACAAAAACTACAAAAATGGATGTCCTTGACAGAAAAATTGGACACTTGATCCTATTTACTTTACCTTCTCATCTATGATTTTTAAGTTGGTTGTAACCTTTTCATCCATCAACTCCCACATCTTATATACCCTTCCTTTAATCTCAACAATATATTTTTGTATTAGTAAGGTTTATGTGATATCAACTCATCAAGAGTCACCTCTTCTTCCTAATCATAAATATGCATTTCCTTTTTACAAAGGGTTGGATCTTAGTTATATTTCTCTATGCTCTCCCTTTTACATAGCTCTCTTTCTTCTTTTTCCATATGTTCTATTAGCCTTTGTATTTGATGGGCTCTCAATTCTCATAATCTTCTTTAGGCATAGATTCCAAGGGCCTCCCTTATTTTTTGAAGTGGCTCTTTTTAAAAAAATCCTTGGCGAAAGCATCTATGTAATAGAGAATAGTATCTTCCCAAGGCTGCATCAAGGGATTCATGGTTCTCTTGTTTCCATCCTTGGATTTATTTTCTTATATTGACCACTCTTGAGTAGGTTTAGGGTTTCCCATTGAAGAGATCAAGCATTGTGGACCACTGATAGATTGAATCTGATTCCAATGATCTATACCAACTTTTAGCTTCTTCTATTAGCATCCTAGAAAAGATCTTATGCTTTTTTCACTTATTTTCAATTTTTTGCAAGATGCAGACATCATGGAAGACTTGTAAATGATGTTATGGATCAGAATTGTAGCCTCACTCAAATATAGAAATATTATTCATATCAAGTCATTTGATGTAGCTTTTTCTTTGATGCCTATGGGGTATTCTAACTATCTTTCTAATTTTCATCATGTTTCTATAGTTAACAAGGTTTCATCATCATTAGATATGTCATGGCCGTAATCTCTATTATTATTTGTCTCATTGTGATAATCTCATCTATGCTCCATTTAGTATATTGTATCTTGTCATTGATTTTTTTATCACTATCTTGACCCATTAGTAGAGCTCTATCTCTATATTTATGTTCATCTTCATTAGAATTAGATGTTGAAAATGAAGAGCAATATGGTGAATTGGGAGAATCGCCATGGCTTCTATACCTTCTCCTATGATCCCTTGGTTCATCTCTTTTAGGTTTATGGGAGTTCCTTGGCCTTAATACCCTTCTTGTTCTAGGACTTTTTTCATCCCTTATAGGGTTGTTCACAATAGTTGATTGTAGTCTTTGAATGTAGGAAGTGTCTAAATGGGCATATGAGACCCCTACTTGCTATGGTTCACTTCAATTCTCTTCAATATAGATCCTATCATTTCTCTTACTAGTGTTCTCAACATGTGATGGATTATTGACCTTATGAGGAGATATATTTTTGGTTAATAATATGTGTAATTTAAAATATTAATATTTTCAGAAAGATAAATTGTTAATGCTTTAACAATGATCATCTGTAATATAACTAACTTAGATTACTAGCACCATCCCCAACAACAAAGCCAATGATGAGCAGCAAGTACTCCCTATGCACAACCATACGAAACACAAGTTCATGTGCAATCCAATTGAATTTTGTGGATGGAACTAGTGTGGTATTTAGATTGTTAAGCATTGATCATAGGTTGTTGTCTTCTCACTTGGACTAATGGTAGCTTTATTACATATAGTTTAGTTCAAAGTGAGGAATATGATTATTGATGTTGTTGGGGCCTTAAATTAATTAAATAATAATATAGAATTTAATTATTTAATCTAATTAATAATAAAATTAAATCTAAAACTATCCTATAGGTAATGAGTGTCCATTCCTAGCTTATTGTACACATCCTAAACTCATGTATTCACTATTAGAATTATCAAGTGTTATGCTATTGGGTGAACCAAGTAATAAAACTGCAAGACTTTGACTACACTATTGACCAAATAGTACCCAAGACCCAATAGATGCTTGCATATTGATATGTAAATATAAATATTACATCAATAGGGATGTAGTAATTAATATGCTAAATTATTTAGCTACATAGACAGGCATGCATTGAATTATTTGGCTGCATCGATAGGGATGCATTGAATTATTTGGTTGCATCGATAGAGATGCATCAATGCAACTAAGTTATAGTAGATGCGATATAGCATCTATGATATAGTAACTGCAATGTAGCATTGACAATGTAGCAGCCAACTGAGACACATCGACATGGATGCTATAACACAGATGCAACATAGCATCTATGATATCTTAGTCGACTGATACACTTAACAAAATGATGCTTCATTATATCTCCATGACTCAACTACTCAACATATCATGTTTCATGAAAGAGTATAATATGTAATGAGTTGAATTAGGAAGATTATAATATGAAATATCATTTCTTTTTTATGATTGAGAAGGGTGATTTCAACAACAAAAGATCTATGAAAATCAAAAGTTGTAGAATAGAATTCATATGCTTAATGGGATTTAGAAAACTAATAATTTCTTGCTTAGCTTTTTAAACAATCAATGGAAGATTATAGAACTAGATAAAATATGAAACTTCAATATATTCAAGCATTGCCTAACTTAATAAGCCAAAAAAATAATAATACATGATATGATTGACTTGAATATCATAGTTTTTCATCACATTATTTAACTATGAAATAAAACTTAGATTACAAGGCATGTAATCTGATGAGACGCAATTTGCATAGGCCTCGATATCGCGTACGCCATATCGCAGCAGTGGTGATATCGCATCCCATGCGATATCGCAGAAGCCGCGATATCACATCTTCCCTTGCGATGTCGCATACACGATATCACGGTCCACAGCCAAATCTATAAATAAGATGTGGCACTCCCCGTATTTTCCACCTTTTTTAGAAGTAGGAAAACTCTGGCAGTTTGATCACTCCAAAGATAGAATATTTTCCATGTGCCCGCAGTAGGAGTCCTAAAAGTGAACGAATCTTTATTCAAGCAACATTGTACCTGAACACAAGTTGTGTACAGCAATAAAGACAAGCTTCTTGGATAAACCTTGCAGTGCATGGAATAGGTTTTATTTATTGTTTTCTCTCTCACCTTTAAACTCCTAGAATGCAATATGAGTACGACTTGATTACCAGCATCTAAGGATGTGTACGGATAGTCAAGGAATTAGCTGCTCATCGCATGCGGTATGTGTATGACTTGATTACGAGCATGTCGTGTGACTACTTGGTAACCCAGTGGCANTGTCAAAATCTTCAGCAACGTATTCAACAAATAGTTCTTACATGCCTATCTATGCCAAGGCACAGAAAAGCATGCGAGAGACTGATCGATCTGGGGGTAACATGATGTTACCTTGCAAATCTCTCCATTGCAGCTGTTCGTCTTGATGGAGGATAAAGGTAAAGCTTGGAATATACTCATCAAGATGAGTATAAACTATCTTATATTGTTTAGGACTTGGCTGATTTCGGCTATGTGTTTTATGTTGCCGACTGTCTCATGTATGGTCCTTAGGTGGTGACTTGCTCTTATGAGAAGAAGACATTTTGATTTATCGGTGTGCTAATTTTACCGTTATATAAAATTTTTCTATTAATTAACCGGAAGGTTTGTTTAGGCTCCCAACGATGTGAGTGATATCCTTTATGTTCTATTCAGCACACAAACACTTAGCCCCANGGGTACCTTGCCACTCATCATTGGTGCCATTGCCTGGGGCTAAGTGTTTGTGTGCTGAATAGAACATAAAGGATATCACTCACATCGTTGGGAGCCTAAACAAACCTTCCGGTTAATTAATAGAAAAATTTTATATAACGGTAAAATTAGCACACCGATAAATCAAAATGTCTTCTTCTCATAAGAGCAAGTCACCACCTAAGGACCATACATGAGACAGTCGGCAACATAAAACACATAGCCGAAATCAGCCAAGTCCTAAACAATATAAGATAGTTTATACTCATCTTGATGAGTATATTCCAAGCTTTACCTTTATCCTCCATCAAGACGAACAGCTGCAATGGAGAGATTTGCAAGGTAACATCGTGTTACCCCCAGATCGATCAGTCTCTCGCATGCTTTTCTGTGCCTTGGCATAGATAGGCATGACTGAATTATATGCTAAATACATTGTGGAAGACTTTAATACGAGGGATTATCATCCCATAGAAGCACAATGTATGAGAGACTCAAGGCAGGAGAGTCAATATACACTTTTGAAGGTGAAAGGTCCGCACGTCCTTAGTGAAATAGGAGATGAGGAACCCCTTATAACGGGTTCTTTAGCAAATGATGTTTCCCCTCCTAACGATGGTGAGGAGGAAGGGTATCAGAACCTATGATCAACGATACATAACCATGGTTCTGATGCTTGTGAGCACCACAGAGGGAACAACCGCTCATGCTAAGGATGGGCACTCAGATCGTGACCACGATCAGGGCCGTAGCAGATGAAGAGAAAGCAAGAAACATCGTCATGGTGATGGTTCCCCTTCTTCTTCCCCCTCTTCACATCACTCACCCTCTCCTTCCACATCTAGGTGCAGCCATCATGGACACAATGGAGAGGATAAAGGTAGACAAAATGAGAGACCTCAACGGGAAAGTCAAGAGAGAGGACAAGGGCAAGGATGTAGGGAGAGTAGGGAACAATGCAGACATCACAAGCGTCATGAAAGAGATGACCATGATGAGCCCCTACTCACAACCCGAAGTATGCTTGACATAATGGAGGCAGTTAGGATTCCCACAAGGCATTTAAAAGATAGTCAGATCAAACGTTTAGATATGAACAATACCCCACGATTTGAAGGGGGATACAATGCAGATCCGCAAAATCATTTATAGGCATTCCACAATGCCTATGCCTTGCAGAATATAGAAAATGAGTGGAAAAAACTTAAGTTGTTCCCAAGGACACTCACCAAGGAAGCAGAGAGTTGGTACCGGTCCTTAGAACTAGAAACCATCAGGAGGTGGAGTACGATGCTAGAACTGTTCAACGATAAGTATCAAACGTACTCCAGAGTGTCCAATTTGCATAAGTAGATCCAAGGCTGGAAGCAAGCTACTCATGAACCCTTGGATGCTGCCATGGCCGCTACTACATATTGTTACATTGTTGCCCAGGCCATGGGTATGCTCAGTGGGATCAACTTCGCCACATCATGGATGGGCTAAGGCATGAAACTAGAAGAACCCTTGGGACTTATGCCCAAGGGAGACTCTCACAACTTAGAGCCCATGAGGTACATCGCTTGTTGGAGCAAGTAGCAAAAGAAGAAGGTGAGCTACGAAAAAGGGAAAGTGTGAAACAATACAATCATTAACCCTCCCTTCAAAAGAAGGGAGTGAAATTTTGCGATGAGGAGGATGAGTCACCAATTGAAGAGTTGGTGAACAGGAAGACCTTGCCACTTCAAAAGCTCACAACGAAAATAGCGGCTAAGGTAGATGACGTATGGAGTTCCTTAGACTCTAAAATTGAAACTATCTTAAAAATTGTAGAAGAGTCTAAGGTAGAACAAAGTAGTGACAAAGATAATACAAAGTGGAGAGATTTAGGCCCTGCACATAACAAGGGTAAGTGGAAAATCACTAACTCCGATGTGGTTGTGGAATCAGACATAGACGATGACGATGGATGTGAGATCTGCCACTATGACCATCCTAAGGGATGTTGCCCCATCATCTCACATCTACAGGAGTCTAGGGTGTATGCACTTAATCCAAGACTTAATCAACAGCAAACACCCCGTAGGTTACCTTATCCCCAAGGTAACCCAAGGTAGTTCCACCAACCATTAAAGTATTATCCAAGTGGAACTCCCCCACAACCCTTTGGACAACATCAGCAATGGCAATACCCACAGTCATGGGGGATGCCATCACCGAAACATCAATACCCTTACCGGTAGCCTGACCCTTATGGATATTATGTGTAGCAGCCGATTTCTCCAAGTGACTCTATGAGTCACACAACCCCCAACCGTCACTACTAGGTTCGGTAGTACTTCAGAAGGACTCCTTCTCCTTCGAGAGACACTCCATACCCACACCATCCTCCAAATCCATCTACACCTCTTCCACCAATAGTAGTTCCCATAACACCTCCTACTCCAACAATGCAAGGGGAACTTCCTACCCAACTGCAGCAACGTCATGCTATGAGAGCTGTAAATATCCAACCTTCTGTTGGTTCTAACAACTATAAAAAGAGAAGACCTTTCTTTAGAACCAAAAGCCTAGACAAGCTCTCACAACAATAAGCGGTTAGACCCATGTACACTCCTCCACCATCTAACACTTCGGAGCACCCTCTAGTCCAACAGAGCTTAACACATATGGTTATGTTAACGCATACTGTAATTGACTGGATCAAGGTAGGCCGCCTTC
>MNCI01033969.1:860574-892678 GCA_015680685.1 Gnetum montanum | reverse complement strand
TTTTCTTTTTGGTAAATGCTTGCGGTTAAGACTTTGACACTTGTTTCAAATAACATTCCCAAAGCCTACGGACTCTTTGAATGTGGGTTTTTCAGGGCATTAAGGGCATGAGCCTGCTTTGGGGAGGACCCACTAACATTCCTATTTGGAGCATTAGTTAAATTCTTTCCCCTAACATTTTTGCAATCTAATTTCTTTTGTTCATTTCCATCTTGACATCCACTTTATCAACGTTACCGTTGTCCCTTTTTATCTATCTTTCTTACTCCTTTCCTTTCTCCATTCTAACACTACCAGAGGTTCGCGATTAGTCATGGGGGTATGGGGCCCAATTTTTTCAATTTTCTCCTAGCCTCGAATTTTTTGATTTTCTTCCTAATCCCTACACCTTCGGTAGTCATCATTAATATATCCCCAGACCCGTATTAGCCATACCAGAACCTAGCCAATGGACCTACACCGAAGCAAGGTATCAATTACATGATGATTCATTTACCCTTGCTAATATAAGATTGTGTTGTGTGTGCAGATGGCGATCATACAAACAACAGATTAGATCTAGAGAAAACACTTGGAATGGAGCAGCGCTGAAGCATCTATGCAAGGAGTAAAATCGATGGTGTGCTTACGGATGAATAAAAAAGATGCAATCTTGGCATTGGTAGCAGCAACACTTCTTTCTCTCCCTCTTTCTTTCTCAGCTGCCAACAAACGCCTGATGTCATTGTAATAAGGTGTTCACCCTTGTTGTCATGAACACCAGTTTTATCAAGTTTTGTAATGATGATCCATTCACATGTCATTCCATTAGTTCCATTTCCCTCAATAATCCCATACCTTCCCAATATTATTGTAAGGAACTCGAGGACGAGTTTTCATTCTGTCATGGGGGTATGATGAGACGCAATTCGTATAGGCCACGATATCGCGTCTTACCCTGCGATGTCGGAAACGCAATATCGTGGTCCACTGCCAAATCTATAAATAAAAGGCAGCACTCCCCTTATTTTCCATATTGGTTTAGAAGTAGGGAAACTCTGGTAGTTTGATCACTCCAAAGATAGAATATTTTCCATGTGCCCGCAGTAGGAGTCCTAAAAGTGAACAGATCTTTATTCGAGCAACATTATACCTGAACACAAGTTGTGTACGGCAATAAAGATGAGCTTCTTGAATAAACCTTGCAGTGCATGGAATAGGTTTTATTTATTATTTTCTCTCTCACCCTTAAACTCCTAGAATGCGGTATGAGTATGACTTGATTACCAGCATCTAAGGATGTGTACGGATAGTCAAGGAATTGGCTGCTCATCGCATGCGGTATGAGTAGGACTTGATTATGTGCATGTCGTGTGACTACTTGGTAACCCAGTGGCGTATTCAAGATTTGCGCTTGGTAATCCCAGTGGTAGTCCCAAATGTGTATGGTTAGTCAAGGAATCAGCTGCTCATTGCACTTAGGCTAGATAGATTCTCTCAACCCTTTCCTCCTAGTTAAGTGCCTTAGTATGACTACTTCAAGCACGTGTGTTACGTGCGGTGATCCCAACAACGAGTAGCATTTGGTAGCCGTGGTTGCATCAGTTTAGGGTGTGTACGGTAAGTGGGAACAGATGCTGACGCTAGGTAATTTAGACTTAGTTCATTAGTTAGAGTTAGTTAGTTTTCTCAACCCTTCACCTCGATAGCATAGGAGAAAAACATAAAAGATATAAAAATCATATACCTCAAACTTACTTAACCATACATCATGACAACTACAAGTAAGTCTAGGAAGACAACAAATGATTAACCTCAGTGTTCCATGGGGTGTGTAGGCACTTAGTCTGCAGAGTTCGATCGAATCACGCATGCTACGCTCCTTTTGTATGGTTGAGTGTAGGGGTACCTTGCCACTCATCATAATCCAAAATTTGAATAAACACAAATTATGATGAAAGGTTAGCAACTAATAACTCCTATGTATCATTAGAAAGAACAAAATTAGGTGTCTTAGTTACATCAACATCACTAGAAGAAGTTATTATAACCCTTTTCTTACCAGCTTGTGAATTTGCATTTTCATAATCAAAAAAAATTTCCATATTAATAAATATGTAGAAATTTCAACATTGGTTGAAAAACTTAGGAGTAATATAGAATCTTTCATAAGAGAATTCTAGAGAAATTAAATTCACTATATAAAAATCAAAAGAAGAAAAATAAATTTTGAAAAAAAAAATTAGATTTACTGGAGAACGATAAGATCCACTGAAAAAAATTAAATTCATTAGAAAAACATCAAATCAATTTGTACATAGAAAAATGTTGTGGATGTAGCATGATACCTAAGAAGAACATAACAATGTCAAAACAACATACCTCTTGGAATCAAAGTTATGAATTGCATATCACAAGTAACACACTCTAACTAAGCAATACTTGATTTAGAAGAAGCAAATGAAAATAATATTATTAAAAGCCAAAAAAAAAAAGATATCACAAGTTTGATTCCATTGGATAGTACGAAGTTATAAATTCAAAAAAAAAATCTTCTAATAGATCCAAGGATTCACAATAGAATTAAGTAAAAAATATAGAAAGGTAAAAAATTTCAAGTTTAAGGAGGTCTAGGTGTTACATCCCTTCCTAAGACCTTGGGTATGGTCATACAATTATGATTTATATATTACATATGTAGTCTTGATGGATTATTGAGGACAAATTAGTTTATTATAATTGCACTTTATATGTTATGAGGCTTTTGTCTTTATGTTATGATTATGATGTTTTCACATGCTTAACTAACATGATTATGTACACTAGCCCAACGTAATGTGTTAGACTGGTGATGTTGCTAGTAAGGATATTGGATTGGGGTATAAGAGAAACTATTCGCTATGTATTTATGCTTTATGTGTGATTTTGGTGTTTATGCATTTGAACTGTAGGGCTATGTTGTATATTGCTTGGATGTAATTTTAACATGTGCATGTGTAGTGTGTTTGATATGAATCTCATAGGTTCAAATGGATTTTAATTTGGAGCCCTAGTGTATTTACTATGCATGATATGCATGATAAAGTGCAGGTCATTAGTTAGGGGGGAAATCACAAAAAGGACTTATGAAAATAATTTTTGTTTTTTAAAATTTAAAGTAAAATTCTTTGCCAAGCACACATTATGCGCAATAGAAATAAGAAGAAAAGGTTATACACAAAGCAAAAAAGAAAAAAAAAGGTTTAATAAATTTAATAGTCTTTAGTTCTTGCATCACCATTTGTTTTTACTTTTCCCTGGCCATTGCCATTCACATTGCTCACCCATGGAAATTAGGGGGTTTTTTCCTTATTTTTCTATTTTGGGAAATAAAAACAAAAGCATGAGGCTATTCTTCGTTGGTTTTCTTGTCTTCTTTCTTCCTTTTCCACACTTTTTGTAAATTTTGATAATGTGATGTGGGCATGTGGAGTGGATAGTTAAAAGATTGAGTTTGGATGTATTTTTGTGCAAACTTCCTAAAATCTTATGGTTTTAGTTGTGGATTATTTATTAATAAATATGAGATGTATGATGTGATGTGGACTTGTGGAATGTTAGGTGTGATACTGATGAGACTAGCATGATCAAAATATTATAGTTTATGGGCCTATTGTTGCATGCAAGTTTTTGGGAGTTGTGATTATCACGAGCTTTAGTTAAATATTATTATTTATTCTTTTATTAATTAAGCTTAAAACACACATAACTCTCCTTCTACGAGTTCAATTTAGGTGAAATTAGTGTTGTTGGGATTGTCTTGGGAAGTAATTTCTAATCATGGAATTGGTTTTCTCTTTGGGTATATATTATCTTAGAGGTTACAATAGTGGTCATTTTGGCATAATTATATGTAGTTCAAAAAGTATGTTTGTGGTACAAAATTTTGTTTTGTTAAATTGTGGTATTATTTTCATGAAATAAATGTGACTGTTAGGTGTGGATATACGTGGTCATGCCATGTTTGTTTTGGATATGTTGTGCTTACAACATGTGTTGGCTTAAGCTAGCCTAGAGTTGTACATGTCTTCATAATGATACTTGTAATGGTCATTGACAGGTGGTGCTAGCATAAGGATGTGGATTGGTTGGTGATAAAGCATCCTAAAGGTAGTTGTGGATTGACCCTCACTATGATGGATTAGTGAGGCTCTTGTGTTAGGCCTCATCCTAAGAGTGGAAGAACATATGTGTATTCATCCCTATGGTTGGTACATGGCACAAGTGTGTTTGTTTCTATAGCTAGACCTCCATAAGGCTAGTGGTTGTAGGTCATAGGTTGATGAACCCTAGCACAAGTTGGATAAATAAAAGACTAATAAAAGATATGCAAACAAGAAATTGATTGTGAGTACATATGACAACATTTCACATGTTACACTTAGTGTGGATATGCTATCCACCACATGGGAAAGGTGTATATGATGGTATAATTTTAAGAGTCATAGCATGGATAATATATCTTATGATTGATCTATGACTATGTGGTCCATGTGTTGTTTGATGGTATGGAGTGGGTATGATGGCATGATCATAATCGCATGGGTGTATGTGGTGTGGTTTAATGGATGTATGATTGTTTAGGTCTGATAACAATTATATCTATGACTATGTGATAGTCATCTATTCACTTTAGTAACAATTATGTTTATGTTATATGTGATATCATATCTACATTTCTTGATTTGAGCATGCATGAGATTGAAAATTGATGCAAGTTATCTTGTAACCCATTCCTCTCCTCCAATGCAACACTTGTTGACCATCTAGCAAGGGAGGTGTAAAGGCTTTCCACTTAGTTTTATATTGACTTTATTTAGTTACAAGTGGAAGCCATAGGGATGCAAGTGAGCATTGAGAGAGAGAGAGAGAGAGGAGAGGAAAATATTTAGGGATTAGTTGATGTATATTTCCTTATATAGTATCATGGACTATTTATATTTGTATGACCCTCACTATGTTCTTATGTATATGATGATGATTATATTTATGCATCCTATGAGAGCAGCATAGATTTTTGGTTTATGCAGAGACATGCAGTTTATAAAATAAAGTGTATGATTAATCTTTGGTTTGGTATGGGTTTTTCTGCAATCTTTAATTTTCCATAATATTTACACATATGTATAAAATAGTTCATCTTTTGTTAGCTTTTAGTTTATTATGCTTCTGTTGTGTTATACTAGCAATCCTAGGCCCCACTCTGCCCAAGCCAGGAGTGGTAGGCCAGGGTATTACACTAGGTGTACAACATTATGTTTGATATTTTTGAAAAATTAATTATTAATGAGAATAATCCTAGTTGTAACAATATTTCCATCACTTTCAAAATTTGTACTTAAACTATAACAAAGGGATTTGAGGTAGTAATATAAAAATATGTTGAAATACCAATGTTTATAGAAAATCTAGATTCACAAGAAATTGGTGCATCACTGTTACTTTGCTCTTTAACCTTACATTGAGATTCTTTACCATCAACTCCAACTTACTAGCGAAGATTATTTTAAATCTTTGATTTAACATTGTTCTTGTTAGATTAGGATAAATTTGTCTTATGAGATATCTATCCAAAGTCATTAATACTTTTAGTAATGTAAATAAAAACTTTTACAAAAGCTTTTATCTTCTATGATTTCTTTTTTTTTCATTCGATTATTCTAATCTTTAACATTAACTTAGTTTTTCTTCTTTGGTTTCTTTATTGTCATTTAATTATTCGTATCATTAACATTCACTTAATTCTTATATCTCCAACTTTAGATTATTTTTTTTAAATTTTGGACTTCAACATGTTTTTTCATTTCCTTAACATCTTTTTTCTTAAGCAGAAAACAAGCAAGGATTGGTTGATCATTATTTTCCCAAGCTTACTTGTATGTCACGATTGTATGGTTAAGTAAGCTTGAGGCATATGATTTTTATAGCTTTTATGTTTTTATGTCCTGCGCTAGTAGGAAAGGAGAGAGGTAACTAAGTGACTAATTTAACTCAACTACTCATTAACTAAGTTCTAACTAATCCTAACACCAGCATCCACTCCCACTTACTGTACACATCCTGAACCAGTGCAACACTACTGGGATTACCAAATGCTAATCGTTACAGGGTTACCAAGTGTTACACGCATGCTCGAAGTGGTCGTGCTTGTGTAATTTAACGATTTGCTTAATTGATCAAAATGAATTGCTGTGCTAATAACAGAAATGTAAAGTGCATAAAATAAAATAAATGCATAAGAAAATAAAAAAAAGAAATGTGTAAGAAAAAAAATCTCAAGTGTTGCAAGGATGAATCAAAGAGCTCATCTTTATTGCCGTACAAAAGGTGTGCTTAGGTACACAATGCTCAAATAAAGATCCATCCACACTTAGACCTCCTATTGTGGGCAGTTGGAAAATACATTAACTTTCAAATAGACTACAAGAGTTTCGCTACTTGACTACTAAAAGACTTTTTTCAATTGTGCACCTCGGCACTATATTTATAGACTTGGGAGCAACTACTCTAATAATTAGAGTAACCACTCTAATAATTAGAATAACTGCTAGAGTAACCACTTTAATAATTAGAATAACTGCTAGAGTCACCACTAGAGTAATCACTCAAGTAATTAGAGTAATTACTGGAGTAACCACTAGAGTAACTGCTCTACTAATTAGAATAACTGCTAGAGTAACCGCTCTCATCATACCCCCATGACTGAATGAAAAATCATCCTCAAGTTCCTTACAAAATATTGGGAAGGTATGGGATTATTGACTAATTGACAACTGATGGTGGAATAGGATGACAGACTCAATGTGCCTAGTGAATGGATGAATAAGAATATTACAACATTAGTGTTCATGACCATTGTGGTGAACACTCGTACATAAATGACATCCAAGCCTTTATTTGGTAGTTTGAAGAGAAAGACAGAGAAAGAAGATGAAGTGTGTTGCCACCAATGCCGAGATTACGCCTTCCATTGTTTATCCATAGCCACACCACTAGACTTTCTCCTTTCATAAATGCTCTAGTTCTGGTCCATCCTGAGTGCTTCCTCCTAGCCCAGTCCATTATTTATATGATCGCTATCTGCACACACAACATAGTCACAAATGAGCAAGTATAGATAAACCACAATGCAGTTGATACCTTGCCTCGATATGAGGTGCATTGGCTGGTTTGTCGGAATGGCAGAAACTGGTTCGAAGATTTATCACTGGTGACTACCCAAGGTGTAGGGGTTAGGCGAATAGTAAAATGGGAAAAATTTAAAAATTTGTGCCAGGGCCCCCATGACTAAGAGCAAACCTCTAGTAGCTATAAGATGGAAAAACATGAGCAACAAGAAAGATGAAAAAAATCAATGGAAACACCAATAAAATGGATGCCATGGATGGGGATGAAACATGAAATGATTGATTGCAAGAAATGTTTAAGAAAAAGAAGTTAACAATTGCACTAAAAAAGGAATGCCAGTGGGTCCTCCATAAAGCAAGCTTATGCCTTTTATGCCCTGACAAACCCAAAAACCAAAGAGTCTGTAGGCTCCAGTTATGTCATTTGGAAGCAAGAGTTAAAAACTTACCCACAATAATTCACCAAAGGAAAACAATGCATCAACCCAAAAATGGACTAATGATAGAACTAGACATGATGTGGAAAAATGGGGAGAAAGATGGAGAGGAGAGAATGGAATGGGATCCCAAGAACAAGGTTGTGTAAAGTCCCTTATGTATTTTATGGTTAGTGTGATTGAGTAGAACTTATCCAAAATCCAGACTCAAACAAACCACATCAAGTGACCTCACTTTAACACACTTGACCAATCCATCCACTTGAAGCAACAAGAATGCTTCCACAAAGAGTCACCACCATTCTGAGGAGAGCAAAATGGAGAAGCAGGAAGCAAGAAAGGGCCTTAGTTAGAGGGAACCTTCAGGCATGGGTAACATGTCTTTCTAGTTCCATAACCAGTGCTTGTAGCCCATATTGCTTTATTATGTCTAAGGAGTGTGCTTTGAATTCTCACCCCTTTTTTTTTTCTTTTTTTTTTTGCATGAGAACCACACCATGCAAAGAATTATTTTTATTCATTCAGCTTCCTAATTTTTGAACAATGTTAGAATGGTGGAAAACCCAAGAAAAAGCATCCAAGCACCCAAGAAAATGGCCAGCACAAATGCATCGAATCCCCTTGAAGTCACACCTTTTTCATCCTTTGAGTACTTCCTTGGTTTGAAAAGTACCTAGCCACCAATTCATTAAAAGTTTACTTAGAAAAAGAGGGACTATACAGTTCCAAGCCAAAGGAGACCATAGAGTTGTATGGATGAGTGGACGACATGGACTCATTGCCTATTTTACCAAAAGAACCATACCTTAATATTAGCATCATAATTCAAAGGTAAAAATCAAACATTAGCAATCAATATGATATAATTCAATCCACCATCATGAGCACTTATTAGATGATGAATAAAAGTCAATTAAGCAAACAAAGAAACAGTAAAAACATGAATGATGGTGTAAAACAAAAATAAGAGAAGTTGAAAGAATGTGTAAAATAAAAATTCAAAAAGAACTGAGGGCCTAGAATGGTTAGCATAGGTATCCATCTCCCCCATGACTGAGTTGGAAGGAGGAGATCCGAAATAGTGAGCAAGGTTGTCCACTAACAAACGTAGCATGTGTACTGGCTGTCCTAAGCTCATGAAAAGGTTTGGTTTGTTGCATGTTAACCAATAGTTTCTTGTCTGGGCTCTCAGGTTTGTATATTGTCATGGCCCCTAAAGAAAAAGTTGTGTAAATAATATAAGATCCTTCCCATAGTGTTTGAAATTTAGTATGTTGTGGCACATGTAAGGGATTCCAGTAGAGAACCTTATCTCCTAGTTGATATTTAACTTTCCTAATCCTTAGGTCATGACGTTGTTTATTGAATGCCTTGTACAATTCATTAGATGATAGGGCAGCTAGTCAGTTTTCATTTAGCAAATTAAGGGTTACTAATCATTTTTTTTTGTGCTAGGTTAAGGTCAAGGTTGAGGTCACATGCCGTGGATAGTGTACGGAGCTTAGTTTGAATGGGAAGCATTGGTAATTTACCATACACTAACTCATAGGGAGAGTAGCTTGTAGGGAGCTTCCATGTGGAGTAGTATGCCCAAAGAGAATCATTTAGTTTAGTGCTCCAGTCTTGCGTAAACTTGCCAATAGTTCTTATCAATATTTTCATAATCTCCCTGTTGGTGACTTCGGCTTGACCATTTACTTGGGGGTGGTATGGTGTTGTCAGTTTGTGTTCAACCCCTAAGCGTTGCATTAATTTTTGAAAAGTTACACCTGTGAAGTGCATACCATTATATGAAATAAGTGTACGTGGCACACCAAACCTGTTTATGATTTGTTGTTGAAAAAATCGTGCAGTTGTAGATGATGTACAATCCTTAACAATAGCTACTTTTGTCCATTTTGTTAGGTAATCAAAAACAACAATAATATAAGGTTTTCCATTGGACATTGGTGTAATTGGCCCCATAAAATCAATTCCCCAAATGTTGAAGGGTTCTAACAGTTGAATCCATTATTGCGGATCCTCCATTCTAGTAGTCATTCCCCCATCACGTTGACAATACTTACAAGATTGGACAAAACGAAGGGCGTCCCGAAATAATGTAGGCTAATAATATCCTGCAAGTAGGATCTTGATGGCCATTCGTCTTCCAGCATAATGACCCCCATAGGGACCCTCATGAGTATTTTAGAGAACTTGTAGTTGATCTATATTGGGAACATACCATCGAACCAAGCCATCAGAACACACTTTGTAGAGTTGCCCATTGATCTCCATAAAGTACTTGGCTCAGTGAAGAAACTATTGTTTCTTCTTAAGGTTTAACTCTTGTGGTGTTTGTTGGGTGAGGAGATAGGTAAGAATGATACTATACTAGTTTGTCTACATGGATGATTGATTATTCACTACATCAGCAAAGAGGAATTCATTAGGGAAATGATCAGAAATTGGATACTCATCCTCTTTTTTGTCCCATTGCAACCAAGATAAATGATCAGTAACGACATTCTCGATGCCCTTGCGATCAATCATTGTTAAATCAAACTCTTGTAAGATTACAAGCCATCGTATGGTACAAGGGCTTACCATTGGCTTATTCATGAGGAACCAGATTGCACTATGATATGTATGTATATATACTTTATATCCCAATACATAGTGTCTAAACTTTTCTAGTGCAAACACTATAGCCATTAATTCTTTCTCTATGGTAGTGTAGTTAAGTTGTGCACCAATGATACTTCTACTTGCATAGTGGATGTAATAAGGATGCTTCTAGTCATCTAACTATGTAAGTATGACTCCTAAAGCATAGTTGGATGTGTTAGTCATGATATGGAATGGTTTGGACCAGTTAGGAGCTTGTAGAATGGGTGTTTCTACTAGCTTCTGTTTTAGAGTTCGGAAAGCTAATTCCACGAATGGTTTGGCAACCTTTGAAAAGTTCTTAATAAATCTCCTATAGTAGCTAGTATGTCCAAGGAATGACTGAATATCTTTGATAGTTTCCAGTTGATGGGTAATTCCTTGGATAATTTTGATTTTCTTGGGGTCTACGTCTATCCCTATGTATGAGAATTTGTGCCCTAGTACTACACCTTCTTGGACCATCAAATAGCTTTTCTACTAGTTGAGCCTCAAATTGGTTTCTACACATCTTTTTAATACTTGCTCCAACCTATCCAAGGCTTGGTCAAAGTTTGCTCCATAAGTGGAGAAGTCGTCCATAAAGACCTCCACGCCATTCCCTATATACTGTTGGAATATGCTTAGAACTAGTCATTGAAATGTTGTAGGGGCATTGCACAAGACAAATGACATCTGTTTGTATGCAAACATTCCCCAAGGACTAATGAACGTAGTCTTGGCTTAGTCTTCTAGGGCTATTTGTATTTGGTTATATCTGCTATATCCATCCAGAAACCTATAATAGCGATTCCCTACAATGGTGTCTAAGACTTGGTTGACAAATGGCAATGGAAAGTCATCTTTGAATGTTGCCATATTTAGTAGCCTAAAATCTATGCACACCCTCCATTTTCCTCCCTTTTTAGGCACAATAAGTAAGGGGCTAACCCATTCACTATCAGAAATGGGGTATGTGAACCCAACCTTGAGAAGCTGTTTGATTTCTTCCTTAACTACTTGCTTCAGCTTAGGGTTTAATCACCTCTGCAATTGTCTTCAAGGCTTCATGGAGGGGTTAGTGTAATTCTATGTTAGCATATCCTAGGATCTATTCCAGTTAATTCGGGATATGACTAAGAAAAGGCTTCTGACCATTTATTTATTACCTTCAGCAGTTCTTCTTTCTGTTGAGGAGCAAGCTTAGCATTGATAATTATCAGTTTTGCATTTTTAAGAAATGTGTATTCCATACCTGTGGGCAATGGTTTCAGCTCAAGGGGCTCTTGCTTAAATTTTTTAGGGATTTCCAACTTCCCCCAGTTGATATTTTCAAGGTTAAGACTTGGAAGTTGACAGTGGACTTGATCTAATGCATCTATGCTATCGATGTAAGCATAAGTCAAACCCCTAATTGGTTCCATGCATATGAGTGAATTGCTTTCTTGATCAACTGTCAGCCACTGGGTGTCTTCTTGTCATGTGGATACTACATACAGGCATCTTTGTATGTTAATCACTTATGCACACTAATTGCATGCAGGTAATACTAAAATTTGCACAAACCATGACCTCTGCACACAATTACACCTTGTGTCACTGTATGTGATGCATGGAACTTTCTTATTCTCAATCTTTCCGAATATATTTTCTTTTGATATTTCCAAGGAAAGATCATGGATTTCTAGGCATGCATCAACTGTGCTTAGCCATGCTCTTTCCATTATGATTGGGAAGTCCCCTTTACCATTGTTTACCTGAATCACTAGGAAGTTAGCTAGGTATGACCACCCACAAACAACGGTAATAATGTCTTCCACCAGTGACAATGGGATAGTGATGGACTGGTTGGCAAAATCTAGACGGATGTTACTCTTTTTCAATGGAGGCAGGTTCTAGGCCTTGTGCATTTCTTGAGAAATCAGGTTGATACTGGAACCTGAATCCAAAAGAGCCTTGCACAATGCATTTCTAGTGATTTTTAAGTATATTAGAGGACTCCCAGGATCAGATAATTTCCTGGGAAGGTGGCCATCTTTGATCCAATTAGTGATAGCATGTGTTAGCATGACCGTATGCGTTGAGTGTGGTGAAAGGGGCTCTGAAGTTTTGATTGATACTGAGGCATCTAAGGAATCAGCCGTTTGTGATTGCAAGGGCTTGGTTGGACTGTTGATTCTAAAGAAAGGTCTTTTCTTCATGTGGTTGTTGGAACCAATAGTAGGTTGAGAGTTAATAGCCCTCGTGGCGTTACATTGCTATGGCTGGATAGGGATTTCACCTCGCATCGTGAGAGTAGGTGGTAGTGGAGCTATTGGTGGAAGAGATGTAGTTGGATGAGAAGGATGATATGCTTGTGAAATATCACCTCTAGAAGAGGGAGTCCCATAATACTCGCGGGCTTGGTAATGAGGTTGAGGAGTACCATGACCGGTATAGTCATGTGGAGAGATTGGCTGTTGCACGTAATATCCATATGGGTTAGGTTGCTGGTAAGGATACTGTTGCCTTGGTGGTGGCATTCCCTGTGATTCTGAGTATTTCCACTATTGATATTGGTTAATTAGTTGTGGTGGAGTTCCATTGGGATAATAGGTTAAGGGTTGGTGGAACTGTCTTGGGTTGCCTTGAGGATAAGGTAACCCTCGAGGTGCTTTCCGTTTGTTCAATCGTGGGTTGAGTGCATACACCCCAGACTCCTGTAGATGTGAGATTCTAGGGCAACATCCCTTAGGATGGTCATATTGACATATCTCGCATCCACTATCATTGTCTATTTTTGACTCCACAACCTCTTTAATGATAGCAACTTTGCCCTTACCCTTGCTACATGCATGTTTAGCTTCTCTATTTTTTCTTTTTCTTTTTGTGATCACTACCTTGCTCTGTAGACTCCTCTACTATTTTAAGAACAGTTTAAAATCTATTATCTAGGGAATCCTACATTTGGTCTACCTTTGCCAAAACTTCTAATGTCATCTTTTGGATAGGAAAATTTTTCCTATTCACCATCTCTTCGAGTTGTGATTCTTCTTCATCCTCACAAAATCTTACTCCCCTCTTTCAGAGGGAAGGATCTCAGTTATACTCTTCCACACTTTCTCTCTTCTATAGTTCATCTTCTTCCTTAGCAACTTGCTCCAATAGTCTTTGGATTTGATGGGACCTAAGCTTGGATAATCTTCCTTGGGCATAAGTCCCAAGGGTTCTTCTCATTTCATGCCTAAGGCCATCTATGAGATGGCACAGTTGATGCCTTTGCAAATAATGATGACCAACACAACGACGTAATAGTGCATAGTATCATCCCATGGTAGCATCCAAGGGTTCATGTCCTCTTTTCCAACCTTGGATTTGCTTTCGTAGGTTGGACACTTGGGAGTACATTTGGTAGTTATTGTTGAATAATTCTAACATAGTACTCCATCTACGAATAGATTTTGATTCTAAGGACTAGTACCAGCTTTTTGCTTCTTTAACTAGTGTCCACGAGAATAACTTAAGTTTTTTCCATTTGTTCTCTATGTTTTGTAAGGAACACATGTCATGGAATGCTTGTAAATGATTCTGAGGATCAGTGTTGTATCCCCCTTCAAATCATGGGATATTTTTCATATCTAATCTCTTGATCCTATTATCTTTCTAGTGCCTTGTTGGAATTCCAATAGCCTTAGTTATGTCTAACATACTTCGAGTAGCAAGTAGGGGTTCATCGTGATCATCTCATCCATGGCATCTATGATGCCTACGTTGTTCCCTACTCTTCTATGTCATAAATCTCTAGAGTGCCTTCATCCCCTTTCCTGGCTGTTTCATCTATGACTTCCACTTTGCCTACCTTTATCCCCATGGTCTTTTTCTTTATGGCCACGTCCAGATATTAAAGGAGAGGATGAAGGAGATGATGAAGGTGAAGAAGAAGGAGAACCATCACCATGACAGTGTTTGCTACCTTCTCTTCTGTGGTCTCGGCCTCGATCGCGATTGCGATCAGAATGTACGCCTTTATCATGAGTTCATGTCCCTTTTTGAGACCCTTTGTACCCATGGGTATTAGAGCCTGGGTTATGAATAGTGGAATGAAGGTCCTGATACACAACCCCTTGGCCAAAGTTAAGGGGAGGAACATCGTTGTGTGGCCAACTACTTGAGGTAGGTTCACCATCCTCATTTTTGTTTAAGACATGTGGGGCATCCTGGGATCACTTACCTTCAAAGACTTATGATGTCTCTCCTGTTGCAAGTCCCTTTAACGTTGTGCCTCTGTGGGATGGTATTCTCTCAAGTCATGGTCTTGCACGATGTATTCTGCATGTAAGTGCAACATGCCAATTCGTGTGAGAGCATGAAGAAGCATGCTCAAGGCTGAATGATTGGGAGGTAATACTATGCTACCTTCTAAGTCTCGCCAACACAGTTGTTCATCTTGATGGAGGATAAAGGTGAAGTCTGATATCTACTCATTAGGATGAATATATACCACTCGAACTTGTTGAGGGACTGGCAGATCAATGTCATGTGTATTACGCTGCCAACTGTTTCTTGTTTCAGACCTAGGCGGTGAGGCGCTTTCATATGAAGAAGGAGACATACTTGTCTATTTAGTGTGCAATGCAGCCTTGTTTATTATTTTCTCAACCAACCCTAAGGGTTCATTCCAATGATGTGAATGATTTCCTATGTTCTAGTTAGTGCACAAACAACTAAGTCCCCAGCAACGGCGCCAATGATGAGTAGCGAGATACCCCTACACCCAACCATATGAATATGAGCGTTTCATGCACAATCTAGTCGAATTCCAAGGACTAAGTGCTTATGTGCCCTTGTGGAATAAGGATGGGTTGGTTGATTGTTTTCTTCCCAAGCTTACCTGTATGTCACGATTGTATGATTAAGTAAGCTTAAAGCATATGATTTTTATAGCTTTTATGTTTTTATGTCCTACGCTAGTAGGGAAGGAGAGAGGTAACTAAGTGACTAATTTAACTTAACTACTCATTAACTAAGTTCTAACTAATCCTAACACTGGCATCTGCTCCCACTTGCCGTACACATCCTAAACCAGTGCAACACTACTAGGATTACCAAACGCTAATTGTTACTGGGTTACCAAGTGTTACACGCATGCTCGAAGTGGTCGTGCTTGTGTAATTTAACAATTTTCTTAATTGATCAAAATGAGTTGCTATGCTAATAACAGAAATGTAAAGTGCATAAAATAAAATAAATGCATAAGAAAATAAAATAAAATAAATGCATAAGAAAACAAATCTCAAGTGCTGTAAGGATGAATCAAAAAGCTCGTCTTTATTGCAGTACACAGGGTGTGCTCAGGTACACAATGCTCGAATAAAGATCCATCCACACTTAGACCTCTTGCTGCAAGCAGTTGGAAAATTCTCTAAGTTTCAAACAGACTACAAGAGTTTCGCTACTTAACTGCTAAAATACTTTTTTCAATTGTGCACCTGGGCACTGTATATATAGACTTGGGAGCAACTACTTTAATAATTAGAGTAACCACTATAATAATTAGAATAACTACTAAAGTAACCGCTAGAGTAACCACTCTAATAATTAGAATAACTGCTAGAGTAACCGCTAGAGTAGCCACTCAAGTAATTAGAGTAATTGCTAGAGTAACCGCTAGAGTAACTACTCTAATAATTAGAATAACTACTAGAGTAACCACTCTCATCAGCAATGAATCATAGTAGCCTATTTCTTGTTGCTATATATCAATTGTTAATAGTATCCAATGATAGCAGTTAATTCCCAATTTGGTTATACATGGAAAGTAGGTAATTACGTTGCCAAGTATCATTTCCCTCCCCTCTAAAAAATGTGCCTTGTAGTCCTCAAATAAATCTTTATTATTCATTTCAAGTTTTCTCATTCTACAATAATGTAGTAATTGAAAAGTTAATGGATCAAAGAAATAGTATGATCCATGCATCCCATTCCTTAGTCGAATAGTAGATGAATAGTACTTGAAAATATTGTATTCTAATTTAGTCTTTGAATGTAGACTTTCTAAGTTCTCTTCTTTAATAACTTCATTGCCAACATACATTAGATCTACATGAAAATGTTTATTTGAAATTGCTTTCTCAGCTATTTTATGCTCATTCTTACTAAAAGCATTACACCTTTCACCCACCCCTACTATCATAGCATGGTTTAATGGCTTCTTCTATTCTTATTCAATTATTTTAATTTCCCCTACATAAAGTTATAGATAATGTTACTTAGTAGGTAAGTAATCAATATTATCTTAATAGTAGAATAATATATTATTTATTCATTAAAAACTATTGCTAACTATACCTATAGTTCCATTTATAATCTGTGCTTGCATTATTGAGCTCTGTTGATACTAATATATTATCTAGAAATGGATTTTTATGTTACATTCCACAAACCAAGATATCAAATATCTTAATTGTGTGGGCTACATCATAGAACATTTGTGCTATGATCTAATGCATGCTCTTTATTTTCATGGCATCAATAGGAGGTGTTTCTTTTGGCATGTTGTAGGGCCATGGTCTAAGTAGAAATGATAACTTCATAAATTTTTTAATGTGAATTCTTCCTCATAGCACAATCATGCTATGCTATGATACTTTGCACCCTATCCTTTCTTAGTTCTAATCATCTACTAAGTCACTAGTTTTTCTCATAGTGTATGGTAGTTTTATAGGCTAACATTTTTATGGTTACTACTGGCCTGAAGTTATGCTTTATTACCAATAAAATTGAATATTATGGAAATATTTATTGTGAACTTTTCATCATAGCATGCTCATCTTAAGATTGAATTTTTTATTTGTTGTACCATCTTAACACTATTCCTCTAAGAAGGCACCAACATTGCCCATACCATGTTATAATTATGATACTTACACAAATCAGCAAAGCTAATTGAAATTTATAATTAACCTAAAATAATAAGATCACATTTTATAGGTATATTTAACAACTATATTTTCAAGACTGAAAGCATGAAAGTGTTTCTTTTTTTTTTAGCTCTTGTAGTTGATTCATGCCATAGTACAAACATACAATGTTTACAAAGTAGTCATCATCACTTACTTACAATGAAAAGAGTTCTAATATCTTTGCCCCAACTACACACTCTTTCTCTGAATTAAAACTAAAATCTTTTGTGTTCTTGCACCTAATAAATTTTTTAAAAGAGAGATGATCACTCTTCCTTAATTCATTTGTATGTATCTAGCACTCAAACTTTTTATTATCCTTTGAGCTATCTAAAACTATTATACTAAATTTGAAGAAAACCAAAAGGTACATTTTTCCTATTCACATAGTGACCACTTTTTATCATGCTTTAGTTTGCACCTTCTACAACTCTTTCCTTATAATTTTCATAAAAGTTATTCATTAGGTACTAGTGACCATACAATATGTTTACAATTAGAGTTATTTCAATTTTTGTTATCTACTGAACAAGCTTGAAGAGTGCCTTAACCATAGGGGCTAGCTTTGAATTTTGAAGATTTTCAAAATCAAGGATGTACAAAGGAATTTCCTTACTAATATTCAAAAATTCATCTCTAACTCTATATAGATACAAGCTTAAATACTATGGTGGCTAGTAATAAATTGAAAAATCTTTTTCAACTTCTTTAGTTTTTCATTAGGATTATCAGATGACCTTTGTAGATGCTGATACAAAATAGATTATGCCTCTGGAGTAAATACCAATTTTTATTGCTCTATCTCAATTTTTGAAAATAGTTTATTTATCATTTATTGATCAAGCTGATACTTCTCCTGCATGTTTGTTAGTTGTAGATCTTATGATCTCTTAGGATCATATTTTTATAAAATGCAACTAATGCCACCCTTAATGCATGAATGTGTTTCAAATTATTGCAATAATCCTCCATCTTTTGTATCTCAATGATCTTAACCTTTATTTTGGTGTGTTTTGTTTTAATGCCTTTAATAAGTAATTCTCCATTTTTTATTTTTTATTTTTTGCAACATCCTTTTTCTTAGTCTCAATTAACTTGCATAGTGGTCAAAAGATCTTTAACATCAGAAACCTTAAGCTATTCTCCATGTAAACATTATTGGTGATGACATGGGAGTAACTTTCTAATTGACCTATCTAGAACATTTCAAAAACCTTATTCCAAAGATTGTAATAGCCATCTAACATTTAAAGGAAAAGCTTATGCTCTGGTAGAGAACATTTTGTACATCTGTTAATAGTTCAAGTGCTGTCTTAGGTTAGTTATAAGCATGCCACAAAGAATAAACTATATAAATGAACAATCAACTTCTTACTTGAAAATATGTTTTAATCCATTATATGCTCTTGCTATATTCTCATCGACATGCTTCTTAATAGTACCAAACTAAATATTATTCTAATTGTAGTAGCTTCTCACATATCATACCTCTTTAACATAGCATGAATTGTAGGTAAGCTTATAATTATCATTTACATTCTTGTATGTTTTTGTAATGACATCAATAGGAGTCTTCAGCGATAGAATTCTAGTTGGTCTACATGTCAAATTAAGCTTTTTTAAGTTATTAACTTATAATAAAAATTTAATAATCTCTCTTACATCTTAGTGGATGTTAGAACATCAATCATCTTAACTATCTATTTTGTTATTTTTTATTGCAATATACAACAATCTCAACACATTCATACACATAGGATTCCTTGTTTAGTGTAAGTAGGTATAGATCCTTGAATATTATTGGTTGGGTTTTAACATCTACATACCACTCTTTATATCTTAATGTCTCAGGAACCCTCAAGATCTTGCTTCTTCATGAAAATTGAAGTGCCATGGTACTACATGCACAATAATCAAAATATTATGTTCATACGACAATCATCATATGATTTATATATTAACATTATCATATCTTAATAGCATGGTTGTCCTATGACTTATATTTTATTAGATATTGGAGTGAGAATCATGGCACAGTTGTCATATGATATTTTCTTGAATTTGAAGAATATGTAATCCTAAGAAAAACTACAATTGAAGATTCACAACATGGTCATCATGTGATGGTTTTACTACTGTTGAGCATCAATCAAGACTATGAAAAAGACATCATATCATAGTTGTGGTATGATGTTGCCTATGACCAAGATTCCAAAAATATTTTAAGACTATGGGACCTAGATCATAATGTAAATTCAATATTACTCATATTATTCGAGCCTGCGGATAGGACATCATAGAATGGTTGTGGTATGATGCTTCCTATGACCAAGATTATCAAAATAGTTTAAGATACATAAACATATATTGTAGAGAAATATACATAAGAAGGAATATTCTAATAGTTTAGATAGCTCTGTAATGATCATAGCATGGTCATCATATAATGCATTTTTTTTCGACTAATAATATTCTATGCAAAATGATACTATTACCAAGAGCTATTAATGCTAGTATGGTCAAATAAGCATAAGAGGATATATTGAAGAATCATAGCATAGTCATCATATGATGGTTCCAATACTGCTAAGCATTGTTCTAGTAAAATAGTTTAGGGAGTTTTGCAAGGAATATAGTATGGTTATTGTATGATGGTTCCTTCACCACTAAGTATTTCCTTAGCTAAATGGTTAATAGAGTTTTAAAAGGATGATTGCATAGTCATTGTATGATGGATACTCACAATTAGTCTAATATAGTTAGCACTTGCTCAAGATAGTCAAAGGCTTGCTCAAATGTAGCCCCATAGGTGGAGAAGTCATCTATGAAGACTTCCACCCTGTTATCGATCAATTGTTGGAAGATGCTTAGGACAAGGCATTGGAATATGGCAAGGACATTATACAAGACAAAAGGCATCTTTCTATATGCAAAGGTTCCTGAGGGACTTCTAAATGTTATTTTGGCTTGATCCTTAGGTGTAATCTGAATTTGGTTATAGCCACTATAATCATCTAGAAAGTTGTAGTAGCAATGCCTAGAAATGGTGTCCAATACCTTGTCCACAAATGGCAATGGAAAGTAATCCTTGTATGTTTCCATGTTCAATAGCCTAAAATTGATACATAACCTCTATTTGCCATCCTTCTTTAGCACTATCACAAGTGGGTTAACCCACTCGATATTCATAATGGAATAGATGAACCCCACCTTGAGGAGTTGTTCAATCTCCTCTTTCATGACCTAGTTCAGTTTGGGATTCAATCGCCACTATAGCTACCTCTTTGGCTTGATGGAAGGATCTATGTAGATGCAATGCTGGCATATCCTAGGATTAATTCTAGTAAGTTTAGGATATGACCAAGCAAAGGCTATTAGCCATTTGTTGATCATCTCCAATAGCTTCTTTTTCTCTTCAGGAGCAAGATTGGGATTGATAATGATCAGCCTACCCCTTTTTAGAAAAGCATACTTCATTCCTGCTGATAATGTTTTTAACTCAAGGAAATCTTGTTTAAAGTTTTCAGGGATCTCCAACTCTCCCCATTTAGTATCATCAAGTTTATTATTAGAGAGTTGACAATGAACTTGCTCCAGGTCATCCATGCCTTTAATGTAGGCACTCATAAGGCTCTCAGTTGGTTCCATGCATATTATTGAACTGCATTCTGCATCAACTATCAACCACTAGGTGTCCTCCTATTTTATGGTTGTTGTGTACATGCACCTTTGGATTTCTATCATATTAACACACTGCTTGCATGTTTTAATTGATGTGCTTTTCATGGTTCATAATATTTGCACATAGTTGCACCTTATGTCACTATACATGATGCATGGAACATGCTTCCTCTTGATGTTTCCAAATTCATTCTCCTTGGAAATTTCCAAGGAGAGGTATCTAATTTGCAATTGTGCATCTATTGTACTCAACCAAGCCTTCCCATGATGATTGGGAAGTCCTCGTTGTAGTTATCTACACAAATCACTAGGAAGTTAGTAGGATATGACCACCTACAGATGGTGGTCACAATTTCCTCCACTAGTCCCAAGGGAATGATGATTGACTAATCTACCAACTCAAGACAGATGTTCCTCTTCTTGAATGGAGGTAGGTTCCAGGCTTTGTACATTTCATGGAAGATCAAATTTACACTAGAACTTGAGTCCAATATAGCCTTGCAAGGCTCATTCCTAGTGATTTGCAAATAAATTCAAGGACTTCTAGGATTAGATGTTTTCCTGGGAAGGGGACCAACCTTAATTCAATCCGTGATGGCATGGGTTAACATTACAATGTGGACCTTGAGAGGCATTTGGTTTGAAGGGTTCTCAAATGATGCAATAGAGAATGAAGGAGAAGTAAGGTCATCAACCATAGGTGTTTGTGAGGGCTTAAAAGAATTTTTGGTTTAGAAGAAAGGTCTTTTCTAGGATTTATTTTTTGAACCACTTGGCTGGAAAGCCAACTGTAAGTTAATAGCCCTTATGACATTTCTTTGTTGCGGTTGGATAGGAATCTCACCTTGCATGGATGGAGCTAGTGATAATTGAGTTGAAGATGGACGTATAGGTGCAGAAGGATGAGGAGGGTAGAATGGAAATGGGTATTCCATTCTTGGAGATTGACCTTTGTAGTATTCAGGAGGATAGTAGTGGTGCTGGAAAGATGTGTGACTAGAAGAGTCATGGGGAGAAATTGGTTGTTGAACATAGTATATATATGGATTTGGCTATCAGTAAGAGTACTGCTGCCTTGGTGGTGGCATCCCCCATGACTGTGGATGTTGCCATTACTGGTACTACTAATGAGGTTGGGGTAGAGATCTACTTGGATAGTAAGCTTGTTGTTGGTGGAACTACTTATAGTTGCCTTGAGAATAAGGCAACCTCCTAGGTGCTTGCCTTCTTGCTAATCTAGGATTTAGCGCGTACATCCCAGATTCTTACAAGTGTGACATAATTGGGCAACACCCCTTAGGATGTTTGTATTGGCAGATGTCATACCCACCACCATCATCTGTTTCAGATTTTGCAACCTCCTCAATAGTAGTAGCTTTGCCCTTACCCCTTTGATGGGCACGTTCAACTTCTTTCATTCTCCTTTGATCATGATCGCTACTTTGCTCTTTGAACTCTTCTGCAATTATAACAGCAGTTTGGAATCTCTCGTCCAAAGAATCCCACATTTTTTCTACCATGACCAATATTTCAAAAATAGATTTTTAAATTGACAAGGTTTTACATTGCATGACTTCATCAAGTGGTGCTCCTCCTTGTAGGCACAAAATTGGACTTCCCTTTTTTGGATAAAAGGATCTTGGTTGTACTCCTCCACACTTTCTCTCTTCCTCAACTCACCTTCTTCTTTGACCACCTGCTCAATTAGCCTTTGGATTTAATGGACCCTTAGTTTTGAAAGTCTCCCTTGGGCATAAATCCCAATACTTCTCATCATTTCTATTTGGAGCCCATTTATGACATAGCAGAGCTAATCCTTTTGAGAAAATTCATGGCCTAGGTACCTGTACAATAGATAGTAATATCTACACATGGCAACATTCAAGGATTCATGTGTTTCTTGTCTCCACCTTTGGATATGCTTCCTCAAATTATGCACTCGGGAGTACATTTGATACTTGTCATTGAAAAGTTCAAGCATCATATTCCATTGTTTGATTGATTCCAATTCTAAGAATAGGTACTAGCTTTTAACCTCCTTCATGAGTGTCCTTGGGAACAACTTTAGATTTTTCCATTCATTTTCAATTTTCTACAAGGCATAGGCATCGTGAAAGGCTTGAAGATAATTCTGTGGATTTAAGTTGTATTCCCCTTTGAACTTGGGAATATTGTTCATATTCAAATATTTGATTCTACTATCTTTCACATGCCTCGTTGGAATTCTCACAGCCTCTGTAATGTTTAGCATGTTCCTTGTTACAAGAAAAAGCTCATCATAGTCATAGCCCCTATGATGGCCATGATGCCTATTATGTCCTTTGCTGTCCCTTTGTTCATGGTGGTGGGCCTCCCTTGATTTTCCACATCCCTAGTCTCTACTGTTTTGGTGGGCCTCGTGATCATCTTTGTCCTACCGATCAGCTCCATCATGGTCACATCTTCTGTGACTTTGGTCGGAGCTAGAGGAGGAAGAAGATGATGATGTCGAAGGTGAAGAGTGAGGAGAGCTAGCACCAGCATAATGCCTACTACTTCCTCTCCTTAGGTCACGATCGCGTTCACCATGTTTATCTCTGTCTTACTGCTTGTCTTGGTTCCTACCTTTACTTCCTCCTTTGGATTCCCCATGGTCATGGGACCTGTTCTTTCTCAAACCAAAATTGTTTATAGTGGACTGTAAATTTTTGTTAGGGCCTTCTTCTCAAAGAAGAAGGGAGGAGATTTAGTGTTTTGAGAATCCCTAGCAGAAACAAGGGGTTTGTGAACTATTTCCCCTTTAACGCCTTGTAGCACATCTCTTGTTGCTGATCTTTCTTGCATTGTGCCTCTATGGGATGATAATCCTGATAGTCATGGTCCTACACAACGTATTGAGCATTGATCTCCTGGATGCCTAATTTCATGAGTGTTTGGAGTAGCATCGCAAAAACTAATCAATTAGGCAACAACACAATGTTGTCCTCCATGTCCTTCCACCATAATTGTTCATCTTAATGTAGAATAAAGGTGAAGTCTAGCACATACTCATCAAGATGGGTATATATCACTCTCCATTGCTAGGGCACTAGTAGTTTTGACTCTTCATGCCTTTGTTGATTGGACCTATCTTCGTACAGCGATGGAGAATCTCCCCTATGAGAAGAAGCCATATTAGATTGGAAGGACAATAATGTGCTCTTGTTGTTATTATTATTTTTCTTAATGATGTTAACTTTGAGGTCTGATACAACGTCATTGAATAATTTCACTAACTCCTAGATAGCACATGTAGATAACTAAAGTCCCTAGAAATGACGCCAATGACAAGCAATGAGTAGTCTGTAATACCCATTCATAGGGAGCAAAAGCTAACACTTGAAGCCCCCTAAAAAGAAAGCTAGTTGAAAGAAGAAAATGCACAAGTGGCTTTCTTTCTACAATAATTAAATTAACATTAACCTATAAAATCAAAACGAATTCAACATCGTGTAGATCTAGCTCTGAAACAAGTTAATCAATATTAGTTTTAAGAATTAAGAGATAATTTAAAAAGAAATAGCCATAGTAAAATATTTGTGCAAGATTCATTAGATTAAAAAAATCAAACTTTTTTTATTCAACATAAAAAGAAATATCTAATTAGGATTAGTTACACATTTGTAAACGAAAGAAATTACCACAAAAGTAGATAAATTAATAATATCATATTTGTTCAATCATGCAATAATATTTTATAATTTCTAGCAACACACAAAACAAGATCATCTGAATTTAGCTCTTATAACCATTTTACCATTAATCATTTAATCAAGAAATTCATATGTTCAATAGTAGAGAATAGATAGATCACAACCATAAATTAACATCCTAGGTTTTCCCCCACTCCATCAACTTATAGAAAGATATCAAAATCAAACTTGAGAAGGTATAGGAAAAACAAGTATAATTCAAGCTTCAGACCCAAGATTTATGTATTAAAATGGGGAGGGTTCATCAACTAAATTCCAACCAAAACCCAAGAATTCAACAATTTTAAAACATTCATAATTATTCATGGGCCCAAGGATACTCTCAATTAACCTAACTATATTATCTTCAATATGTTAAACTCACTCTCAAAACACAACGGTGTCCATCATTGTGTTAATTAGCCTAAGGTCCATATAAATTCTCCCTAGCATGCAACCTCCACAATGACAAGCCTAAACGATGCAAGTCATCCATTTTATCAACCATTTACACTTTACCTTAATTGTAATCGCTAATGACTTAGACGAAAAATTAAAACAAAATACTACACATGTGACAAAGATAAAATAAAACCTTGACTGGATGGGTTGTTGGAACAACCTTTGTGTTTTCGAATCGGAGGCTGGAGGCAACTCCCCCACTCACTTGCTTAAACCCTATGTGCTTGGACATTCGCAAATCTCATCAAATTTTTAGGGTGTGCATTTCGGAAGCCACAGAGCAAACAATGCCGTGTAAGATTTTCTCAAAATTTTTATTTTAATTTAAATTAAAAAAATATTTATTAAAAGTAAAATGTGAAAAAAGCTAAAAAATATTTAATTTAAATATTTTATTATTTTATAAAACAAACCCATCTCCACACTTTGCATATGCTTGGGGTACCTAAACCCAAATTGAATCACAAATCCTGGATTCCTCACTTCCAAAAATGAATCAATCAGATTCATTTGCTTAAACTTAATCTTGCAAGATAAGATGAGATGAGATGTTTCTGCCACGTATTCCATTCTAAACAAACAAAAGCAAAAGGATGCCACACGTCACGCATATGCATGCATGCTTGCAAATTGCAATTTGCTGCAATGTGAAACGCACGTAAGTAAGAAATGCAGCAATAACAATTACTATTACACTTCACGCCACGTCACGTCACGTCCACGTCAAGTAGAAACGTGTCGTCTCGTCTCGTCTGGTCTGATGTTGTGGCCCCCACACCAGGGTTCTGTCACTCTCATAGGCGGCCGGTCCCATCCATTCGCGCTATTGTATGCCTCCGTGGATAATTCTTTCCAGTATTCTGTAAATTTGGGAGTTTGCAACAAGAGAATGCGCTCAACGTTCATGATTCATGGGAGGTACTTTACTTAAGAATGATGTCCTTAATTTTTTTTGAAAAAATGTTTGTTTACGACATATTTTTAGACCTGTAACATAGTAAACTACATAGCAAGTGGAAAGGGGTACTGGTTGCAGGTTTTGAACTTAGTACTTATGAAGATAAAGCTATACGAGTTAACCAACTCACCAATAACTCATGCTCAAAATAAACAAAATTGTTGCTACTTTGTGATCATGCGTATATATATAGTATATTTAAATTTTTTGCTTCTTATGCAGTAGCTTTTCAAACAAGAAAATTCTTTAGGTTTATATGTTCAATTCTTGGAGATGGGTGAGTGGTTCTAAGGTAAAAAACTTAAAAAAGAAAAGCTGGAAAATGCAACATTAATTGAAAAATACATCTCACACTATTAATAAGCATAACTAGTATTTTATACAACTAATTAACTTATTGTTTCCAAAACTCCTCCATAAGTTGGAGTATAGATGTTAATGAGGTTGGGTGTTTGAGCCTACAATCCTTTAATATCAATAGCAAAGAAGCTAGTTGCATAGTTGAGCTAATTTGGCTATTACATGAGAGTTTACCTTGGTAGGCCAAAGCCCTTTCATTTCTAAACAAACTATTTTGCTAGAAGTTGTAAGTTCAAGCTCAACTATCTTCAAAAAGTTATTATTGTTTTTGTTGGGTAGCTAACTTGGCATTTAGAAGAGCCTTTAGAACCACAAAGCTCATCCAAAATGCCTTGCCGCATCACCTCTAGAATCAATGTTTAGAACCAAAAAACTCATGAGAAAGGTTTTGCCATGTTATCTCTAGAACCCAAAAAGCTTATCTAGATACCAAAAGATAAAAATAAGCTATGTTTCTTTTCTTGTTTGAAAATTTGTAGGTCCCTCAATATGAAAAAGAGCTCATAGTTTAAAACAAAATGAAAGTTGACTATGACAAAGTTTATTTAAATAGAGAAAAGCTTTATTTACAAACTTTTTGATGGACCATGAGAAGAACACAAAGAGTAAAAATCTAGAAGTTATAAACATGTATAAAAGCTCCTAGGTAAAAGAAAAGCTTCCTATAAAAAATATAAACCTCATTTAAATCATCACAAAGGTAAAGGAAAGCCCATAAATAAAAAATTATTTTTCAACAAACCTCTATTTTCCTTGAAAGAAAAGGAAGCCTATATTCATAAAAGCATATAAGATTGAGTAGAGCTAGTTTAGTAAAGCTAGAGCTTATATTTTTGTAAGTAAAGTTGATTAATGAAGATGATAGGGCCATGTAGTATTAAATGAAACTCAAAAAGATATATTATCTATAAGCTAAGTGTAGGAAACACAGAATTGTTCTAGCTAGCATAAATATTGAAATGATGGTTGTTTCTATTCTTACTAAGCTTTAATGTTCTCTTAAATTCAATACCTAAAAGCCATAATGGAATGTGACGAACAAAGGAAATGATCTTCCAGCTTGTAGCTTGATCTCTACAATGGACATTAAATGGATATAGCTTTTAATCTCTTAGCTCTCTTTTCCTAATAGATATGCAATGTCTTAAAAGAATAGCTTGATGGTATTTGCTACAAAATTAAAACTATAACCTCATTCCTAGTATTATAGTTTTGGATTCTCATCTAACTCTAGAATTTTTTTTTGTGCTTCTATTCTTTTTGCTTCTTTCTTTTCCCACCACTTTTTTGAAAAAGCTCTATTTTCTTCTCAAGCTCTATAAATTGTATATCTTTAATTTAAGATAAAATAAGTGTGTATTTATTCCTTTGTATTTTTAAAAGCTAAATCCAATGACTTTGAGCTAGGTGGTGGTGTTGAGTCCAAGTTGTAAAGAAGCCTTGTATAGTTTTAGCAAATTAATAAAATTTCTTTATCCCTAAGGATTTGGAAAGATTTTTATGATGGAGTAGGTTAATTATTTTAGCAACTAAACCACTTTAAAAGGTTTGTGTTTATTATGTTACTTCTATTATAGTAGATTATTCATTTAGGCTGTTATTTTTTAGTTTTGGGCTTTTTTGTGTTTTCATTAATTGATTTTTAGTAGGCCCTAATCCATCCCCTCTTAGTGCAGTCTAGAATAGAGCAAATGGTATCATAGATAGTAAACACTTCTTGACTTAATAGTTTGTATGTATGCTTATCTCTTAGACATACCACAAAATTAAAGATTCTCTTCTAATAGAGCTCCATGGTTTGATAGCTCAGATTATTCTTTGTAAATATTCAAGATGAGAACCTATCTTTTAGCTCATGATGATGAATTTTGAAGGGTTGTTAGTGGAGGAACCAATAATTCAATTCATGATGCTTAAGCTATGAATGCATTGGTATGTGGCTTGGATAGAGCTGTGTATATGAAGATTATGCATCTTAAATCTATTAGAAAAATGTGAAAGCATCTTCAAGAAATCTATGAAGGAGATAAAAAGGTTAAAATATCTAAGCTACTAACTCTACGAGGTTAATTTAATGCCTTGAGGATGGAAGATAATGAAAGCATAAGTGGATTCTTTAGCCAAGTGGATGAAGATGTGAGTGAAATGATCATGCTTGGTGAAGCTTAATGATGAGCGACAAGTATACCCTATGCCCAACCATACAAATTATAAGCATTTATGCATAATTTTTTTGAATTTTGTAGACCTTAAGTTCCCATGTCCACTAGTTCTAGAAGGTGAAATCTAACCATGACAATCATTGTTTTCCCAACTACACTTGTGAAGCTTAGTTGTATGGTTAAGTGTCATTGGGGCACATGATTTTTATTATTTTATATTTTATTCATCTATGATTAATAACAAGTTGAAACTTAATTTATGAACCAATTTAACTAATTTGATCGCTAATTAATAACTAACTATCCTAACATAAGCATCCTTTCCCACTTTCTATACACATCTTGAATGCATACAACACTATTGGGTTACCAAGCGTTAAGCACTACTGGGATTACCAAGTGTTGTATGTTATGCTCAAAGCGGTCGTACTTATGTGTTTAATCTATTTAGCTTAATTAATTAATCAATTAAAGTCTAGTTTATCTTAATTAATTACATAATTAATAAAAACGGTAAATGCAGAAATAAATCATTAATCTATTCCAAGTGCTGCAAGGTTTGATCAAAAGGCTTGTCTTTATTGTAGTTCACACTGGTGTGCTTAGGTGCATCAATGCTCAAATAAAGATCTATACAATTTTTGACTCTTGTTGTGGGCACTTAGAACAATATTTCAACTCTCAAATGATAAAACTACGAAAAATCTACTACAACTATGATAGGACATGCCATAAACATGGCAGGTGAGTGTGTATTTATAGGCAAAAATAAATACTATGTCAATGGGGCTATGTTAGTGCATCAAATCATGTGTCGATGGGGCCAAGCCGATGTAGGAAATTCATGGTTCATCATACCCCCATGATTGAAGGAAAACTTGTCCTCGAGTTCTTTACAAATTTGGAAAGGTATGGGATTATTGATTGATGATAGACATACTACAAACACAAACACACATAAACAAACACTAAGTACTCAAGTGTATGGATATACAATCATTACAACATTTTTTGATATTCAAGACTACAAAATTAAATACTAGAACAAAATTTGACAAATACATTTTCCTCTGATGGTGTGAAGGCAATGAAGAAGTTTAAACGGTCCTAGGTGGTGGAGGTTCTTGAGGTTCTAAGGGATCTTCTTTTGCTTTAGGCACACTCAATGGTTGAGGCTATTGTGGCTATCCTATTACTGTTGAAACTTTTGGAGGAAGATGGAAATTATCCAACAATGCTTTTATCTTATCCTCCTTGCTCTTAGGATCATGCACGTTCCACGTAGCTTCACCAATGTGGGCTGGAATGGGCACATTCCAAGGATAGAGCATTGTTGGGAACAACTCCTTAACATTGACAAACTAGGTAGCAAATTATTTGCATTCAATGTCAAATGCCCTGATTGCTGTCTACAATTCTTAGTACTTGTTTATTCTTCTTCCCAGGTTCTCGATAGTTGATCTTTGGTCAGTGATTCTTGCCCTAAGAACCTTGAGTTTAATGTTTGTAGTCTCAAGCTTTTGCTTGGTCTCTTTGTGGTGCTTGAACTCTGCCTCATACAACAAGTATGAGTTGGCCACTTGCTTTTCTAACTTTGAACATGGCCTTTTGGCTAGTTAGCATCACCAAGTTTGCATATCGAAGATTGACAAGCTTCATTTATTTAGTCATCTCCTCTATATATGACTCCTTCATACAGATCTTCACTTCCTTATAGAAATCTATCTCATCAATGATAGGTTGCCACATTTCTCTTCCTTGCTGGAGTTGCTAGAGGGCCTCATTGACTTTTGTCCTAGCCATCTATATGTGTTTTTCATTTACTTCTTTCTATAGGTCAACCTGATCTCTATAGTGATATTTGACTCTCTCAAATTTGAGAGCCTTGTTCTTCTAGGCCATAATTTCAATTGTAGATTTTTGGAGTAAGGCATGAACTTCCTTCATGGAGAGATTTCTATTCTCTGCTGTCAATCTCCTAAGCTTAGTGTTCACCCTGGCTAGCTACTCTTGCCATTGATGGATGAATTCTTGCATTTGTTGTTTTTATGCATTAACATTCCATATGCAATGATTTTTTGTGATCAATAGCTCATTCTCTTGGCACATCTAGACCAAATCCTTTTGAATTAAATATGTTTTTGTCTTGGCCATGGATTGGTCAAAGAAGATTTTCACCATCTCTATCTCAATCTATTTAAGTCTATCTTAAAGCTATTAAAAAGTTTCATCTCTTGTCAATGCAGGGTTGAGAAGCATGGGATTAGCAAGATGGGCTCTTAATTCGACAACCTTTGTGGCCGAGCATTAGTTTTATGCTTGAGCTGTTTCAAGTTGCCCTTCTAGAGTGACACACTTGCCCTTTACTTCAAGTAGCTTTGACTAGGTTGCAATGATATTATTCATGAAATCAAAGATATCTAAAATTGGTTACCCGGTTCCCACCAGTTGGTCTAGTAACTCTTCATGCTAGGCTACACTCAATCTTCCACTAATAGTTCCTAGGGATATCTGTACATCTCTAATTGTAGAAACATCTAGAACAGGTGCTGTAGGTGCATTCAAAGCTTTAGCAATTCTATCAGCCATCACTTCTGCTACTTTCTCTTGCCCTTGGTGTTGCATCACCACCCCCTCTAAGTGCACCAAAAAGGTAGCATTATTCCTAGAGATTTCTAGGAATCGTTGTTATTGTGAGAGATACACTGTCACCTCTCAAGCACTAGGATTTGACCTCACGAGTAGTTGCATCCTTTGGGTTGAGAATATTGGCCCACCTCCCTCCATCTAGCTTATTGTTCAAGCCACTTCATTTAGGTGACACATTGTAGGATAGTACACAGATGGGTTCCCAACACTAGTGTCGACTCGCTGCTCCCGCTCACATAAGAGTTGTTCTCAGATTTTGTGCAAGTGCTTAATGGATATGTAGGCCTTTGGTATTGTTTCTTGAGTGGGTGGTGGAGGTGGTGCTAGCTACTCCTCTTCTTTTGATATGGAAGGAGTCTTATCTTTCATCATTTCAGAGCAAGAGGCAATGGGAGCATGCTAGATCATATCTTTGGCATAGCAAACTATCCTTGCCCCTTTGTAGAGTTTTTTGATTAGGCATGGAAAAGGTAAGGTTTTCTTTCCATGTTCATTCTCCTTGAAATGCTTCTTTATGTCTAGATAGATTAGTTTTGAAAGGTGATGAGTGGCGAGGTACCCCTACACTCAACCATACGAATACGAGCGTGCACGCGCGATCCGGTCGAACTCCGCAGACTAAATGCCTTAACACGACAAGAAACACTTGGGGTTAATTGTTCGTTGTCTTCCCAGGCTTGCTTGTAAGTGTCATGGTGTATGGTTAAGCAAGTCTGAGGTATGTGATTTTTTTGGTATTTTTCGGTTTATCTTCTATGCTATCAGAGGGAAGGGTTAAGAAACTAACTAACTCTAACTAATGTCCTAAGCCTAAATTAACTAGCGTCAGCATCCGTTCCCACTTATCGGACACACCCTGAACTATGCAACTGTGGCTTACCAAACGCTAATCGTTACTGGGATCACCACACGTAACGCAAGTGCTCGAAGTGGTCGTACTGAGGCACCTATTTAGCTTAAGTGTGATAAGCAGC
>MNCI01033969.1:837186-854978 GCA_015680685.1 Gnetum montanum | reverse complement strand
AACTTGGGTTCAGGTTACAAGCTGCTCAAATAAAGAGCCGTTCACTCTAGGACTCTTACTGCGGGCACATGGGAAAAATTCTAACTCTGGAGTGATCAATCTACCGGAGCTTCGCTACTTCTAGCTAGGATTTGGAAATGAAGGGAGTGCCACCTCTTATTTATAGATATGGCAGCGGGACGCGATATCGCATACGCGATATCGCAGGGTAAGATGCGATATCGCGTACGTGATATCGCATGGGATGTGATATCGCGGCCTAGTGCATGTCGCGTCTCATCAAAAGGTTAATTATAATTTTTTTACTTAGAGTAGCATAGGCATGGGTGGATAAGGCTTTCACGTTGATAGGCCTCACCGTCAGATTGAGGTGGTAGGTCACTATCTTAAAGTATGTTCACTCCACTAATGTGAGAGTGACAAACTCTTTACGGTCAACCCCATAACACCACTAGGTTCACTCCCTTTTGGCCTTAACATTTGCTTGTGTTAATATTTCTACCAAATGAGTATCAGAATCAAGTAGACCAAGAGCTTGTGCAATTGCTTCTACTAAGTAAGACACCTAGATGTCCTTTATTCTCATTGTGGCTCCTACCTTTATACTATTTTAGAAGAGATATGTCTCCCCCATGTACCATTCCCCACTAGTATTGATGATCAACCACATGGGAGAGCTTTGTAATTATGTCTTGAATTATGGTGGAGCATGTTCCAAGAAAGATCCAAAGTTTAATTTTTGGAGAATTGAGTGTTGGACATCGTGAGGCTTGATCATATCTAGGAATACTTGTGTCAATGTGACCTCAAGTCTTGGTATGGGCCTTGCTACCTCTCCTCTTTGGGATTTTTTAGTCGTAGCCTCTTCTTGGAAAATTTGACGAACAAATTCCACTTTGGGCTCCTCCCGAAGAGGTCTTGTTATGTGAGTTTTTGCTACCTATTCTTGAGCTTGCTCTTCCTAGCCTCTTCCAATTTTAGATTGTTTATCCTTTAGTTGTGATGGTCCTCCTTCTTACAGGCATTTTGGTCTAGGTGCCATCTATAATCACAACATGACCAAGGATTAACACTTAATGTGTAACTTGAAACATTGGGAATACCTTATACCTTGGGATAGTTACACTTGGCTAAGTTGTGATCATGGCCTAGTTGATTATTTTAATATTAATAATTAATTAAAGATTTACCAGAGTTTTTTGGAAGGTTAAACTCTCAAAAATTGATGGTTTAATGTTATTCTATTCATTAATTTTTTGGGAGAGTTAGAAAAATTTCAAAATTTTTTTGTTGGAAACCTTAACGTTTGAGACCCTTATGACTAAGAGCTTACCTCCGGTAGCTACAGGATCAAAGAACAGAGTGATTTGGATAAAAAATGTGAAAGTTATGGGCTTTGGAAGATTTTGGGCTCTTAAAAATTGCAAAAACTCCACTTTTGTTTTGAAGGAAATGATGAAAATTTTCAAAGTATTAGGCAGTATTTATAGAATTTTTGGGTAGCTACATTAGGTTAGCCTAATCGATGTGGCTATTGACTACCATTGAATTTTTTAAAAGTAACGAAAAACAAGGAGTTTTGAGCAAAATTTGGATCAAATGGAAGTCCAAAACGTTAGGAACATAATGAAATCATTGGAAGAGGGTTTTGATATTTGAGAAATTATGGAATGAGTAGGAAATGAGATTTGATGAAGAAGAATGATTTAAGGAGTACATAGTTGAATGCACAATGGGGCGCATGAATATTTGTATTGTGGCAATGTCTAAGAGTAAAGAACTTAACTACCCAAATCATGAAATATGTAAATGGGTCCTTCCCATAGCAGCACATGCCCTTTTTGCCCTTGCATATCCTCAACTAAGGAGTTTGTGGATCCCATAGTTGATTAATGATTACAAAAAGTTAAGGACCAAACCTGGAGAACCAATTTAGGAATTTCAATACATCAAACTAAGAAATGAAACAAAAACATGAAAATTAGTAGTGAGGTGAGTTATGGAGAGCATTGATGGATGAGAGAGAGAATGGAATGGATGTCCCAATCATGATCACATGAATTCCCTTATGAGAATCATGGTTAAATGACTTAATAAAATCCACCCTCAGTCTAGACCAAAACCAACCTTTTTTAGTGACTCTGCATCATCACTCTAGGACCATTTTATCCCCTTGAGACACAAGAATGCTCCCATGGACAACCACCATTTCTTATTTGAGAAGAAAAGAGAAGCAGGAAGTGAGAAAGGGCCTTAGTTAGAGGGGACCTTCAAGCATGGGTAACATGTCTTTTTAGTCCCATAACTAGTGCTTGTAGCTAGCTTATTTTGTCAAACAACAGTGCTTTGAATTCCCATCATGTTTTTTATTTCATTTTTGTTTTTTTTTGTTTTGTTTTTTTTTTGTTTTAGATGGAGACCACACCATGAAAATACATATTCAACTCTTTGTTATTGGTCGACATGGAATGGTAAGAAATCCATGAAAAACACACTTGCACTCAAGATGGTAAAGAAGCATAAAGAGTATTGAATCCCCTTGAAGCGACACCCTTTTCAAACCTTTGAATATTTTCCTACCAAGGTCACAAATTTGTTAATGTTTTATTAATGAAAAAGGGATCTCATGTTCCCAAAACTAGAAAAACCATAGAGTTTGTGGATGGGTAAATGACATGGACTTATTACTTGTTTCATGAAAGAGAGAATGGAATGGATGTCCCAATCATGATCACATGAAGTCCCTTGTGAGAATCATGGTTAAATGACTTGATAAAATCCACCCTCAGTCTAGACCAAAACTAACCTCTTTTAGTTTATTTTGTCTAATGGGTGTGCTTTGAATTCTCATCATGTTTTTTTTTTCGTTTTTTTTTGTTTTTGTTTATTTTTTAAAATGGAAACCACACCATGCAAAAACTTATTCAACTTTTTGTTATTGGTCAACATGGAATGGTAAGAAATCCATGAAAAACACACTTGCATTGAAGATGACAAAGAGGCACAAAGAGTATTGAATCCCCTTGAAGCCACACCATTTTCAAACCTTTGAATCTTTTCCTACTAAGGTCACAAATTTGTTAAGGTTTTATTAATGAAGGAGGGATCTCATGTTCCCAAAACTAGGAAAACCATAGAGTTTGTGGATGGGAAAATGACATGGACTTATTACTTATTTCATGAAAATAGAAACTTGTCTTAGTTATCAATCATCAAAATTCAAAAATAGAAACCAAACATTAGCAAACAAAAGACATTATGTACAAACCACCTTTAGTATCTAGCAACATCATCACTATATTTTGTTGGCAATAAAGCTCTTTTTATTAACAAAAATTAGAAAATCACACTAAAATAAAGTAAAATATATAAGAAAGTGTAAAATACTCAAGAAAAATTTAAATGTACTAATGATGGTGTAAAACAAAAAATAGTGTAAAATAGAAAAAAGTTTTAAAATAAAAGTGGTATAAAATAAATAATTTTCAAAAACATAAAAATGTGTAAAACAAAAAAATAGAAAAACTAAGGAGCCATGAATATGGTGAGCATGGATGTCCATCTCCCCCACGACTGAGTTGGAAGAAGGAGATTCCAAAAAATTGAGTGCAGTTGTTCATCCATTGAGGTATTTGTTGCACTAGCTTGCTTGGGCTTGTGTAAAGGCTTTATCTATTGGATGCTAACCAATTTATTTTTGTTTGGATTGTTAGGTTTGTGGGTTAACATGGTCTGAAAAGCAAAAGTTTCAAAAATGATGTAAGGTCCTTCCCACAATGTCTAAAACTTGATTCATTGAGGTATGTGTGTGGGGTTCCAGTAGAGAACCTTATCTCTTGGTTGAAATTTCTCTTTCTGTATGTTAAGGTCATGATGTTATTTGTTAAATTCCTTATGCACTTCTTTCAAGGATAGGTTAGCTAATCAATTTTTGTGTAGAACATTTAGGTTGATCAGTTTTTCTTTTTGTGCTAGACTTAGGTCAAGGTCTAGAATAAGCTATTGAGAGTGTATGAAGCTTGGACTAAATTGCAAGCATTGGAACTTTTCATAGATCAACTCATAGGGAGAGTAGCCAATAGGGAGTTTCCCTGTTAAGTGGTAGGCCTAAAGGGAATCATTGATTATTGTGCTCCAATCTCTCCTATATTTGCTAATAGTTTTTGTTAGAATCTTTGTGATCTTTCATTGGCTTGGGGATGATATGGCGTTCATTTATGTTCAACCCCTAAATATTGCATGAATTTCCTAAAAGTGGCACTTGTAAAATGAGTTATGTTGTAAGAAATCAGTGCATGTGGCACCCCAAACCTATTTACAATGTTTTGCTATACAAATCAAGTAGTACTGGATGATGTATAGTTGATAACAACTGTTGCTTCTACCCATTTTGTGTAGTAATCAATGGATATGATAAATATTTGCCTTTCCATTGGACATGGATGTGATGAGACCCATGAAATCTATGCCCCATATGTCGAAGGGTTCCAGTGATTGAATCCACTATTGAGGACGCTCCATTCATGTGGTCATCCCACCATCTTGTTGATAGTGTTCACAGGATTGGACAAACTGGTGGACATCCTTGAAGATTGCAAGCCAATAGCATCCTACCATAAGGATTTTTATGGTTATGCATCTTCCATCATAGTGGCCCCACAAGAACCCTCATGAGCATTTTGGAGAATGTGCAATTGATCAGCATCAGGTACACACCAACAAACCAGGCCATCGAAGCACAACTTGTAAAGGTGTTTGTTGATTTCCATGAAGTGTTTGGCCTAATGAAGAAACTATTGTTTCTTCCTGTAGTCTAGATCTTGTGGCATCTCCTGAGTGAGAAGATAAGTGAGGATGCCGTCATACCATTTTGTTTCTATAGGCACTTGTTCATTTATTGCACTAGCAAAAAAGAGTTCATCAGAAAATTGATTAGAGAGTGGGCTCTTCTTCTCTTTGTTATTCCATCATAACCAAGACAAGTGATCAGTGATCACATTCTTAGTCCCATTTGAATTATCATTGTAAGATCAAATTCTTGCAAGATCACCAACCACTATATGACATGGGGACTCACCGTTGGCTTGTTCATGAGGAAGCAGATGACATTGTGATCAATGTGCATAAATATTTTATATCTAATCACATAGTGCCTAAATATTTCTAGAGCATACACCATTGCCATCAGTTCTTTATTTGTGGTGGTGTAATTCAACTATGCACCCACAATACTTTGACTTGCATAGTGGATGTAATATGGACATTTCTTATCATCCAACTATGTAAGCATGGCTTCTAAGGCATAATTAGATGTATCTATCATTATATGAAATGGTCTGGAGTAGTCAGGTTCTTGTAGAATTAGAGTCTCTATGAGCTTCTGGTTAAGGCTCTAGAATGCATATCTACATTCCTTGGTCCACATGAAGGGAGAATCTTTCTTTTTTTGGCTTGATCAATGATTTCATAATCTTAGCAAAATTCTCTATAAATCATTGGTAGGAGCCAATGTGTCCAAGGAATGACCAAACATCTTTGATAGTTCCTAGTTGATAGGTGATTCCTTGGATGACTCTTATCTTTTTAGGGTCTAGCTCGATCCTTGCATGAGAAATCTTGTGTCCCAATACAATGCCCTCTTAGACCATCAAATAACTTTGCTGCCAATTAAGCTAAAGGTTGGTCTCCACACATCTTTTGAGCACTTGATCAAGGTGGTCCAAGGCTTACTTAAATGTAGCTCAATAGGTGGATAAGTCATCCATGAAGACTTCTATCTCACTATTGATTTGCTGCTAAAAAATACTTAAGACTAGGAGTTGGAATATAACAAGGGCATTGCATAGGCCAAATTGCATCTTTTGATACATGAGAGTCCCTTAGGAACTCATGAATGTTATTTTGGCCTAGTCTTCCGGTGCAATATGGATTTGGTCATAGCCACTATAACCATCCAAAAAAAATGTAATAGCAATGTCCAGATATGGTGTACAACATCTAATTAATGAATGATAATGGAAAATGATCTTTGAATGTTGCCATGCTTAATAGCTTGAAGTTGATACAAACTTGTCATTTTCCACCTCTCTTTGGCACTATCACAAGTGGGCTGACCCACTTTGTATTCACAATGGGATAGATGAACTCTACTTTAAGGAGTTGCTCAATCTCTTCTTTGATGATTTGCCTCAATTTTGGATTCAACCACCATTGTGGTTACCTCCTTGGCTTCATGGATAGATTAGTATAAATGTCATGCTAGCATATTCATGGATCAATTCCAGTAAGTTTAAGATATGATCAAGCAAAGGCTATTAATGATCTATTAATTACTTTTAATAGGCTTGCTTTTTGCTTGGGAGCAAGCTTGGCATTAAGTATGACCAACTTGCCATTTTTCAAGAATGCATATTCCAAGCTGACAGGTAGAGCTTTCAACTCTAGGGGCTCTTGTTTGAAATTATTAAGGATCTACAACTCTCCCTAATTAGTATCATCATTTTCATTATTAGAGAGTTGGTAATGAACTTGCTCTAGTTCATTCATTCCTATGACATAAACACATATGTCAGACTCTTAGTAGGTTCCATGCACATTATGCTACTATTAGAATTAGTGGTTAACCACTAGGTGCCCTCTTGTTTTGTGGTTGTTGCATATAGACACCTTTGAATATATGCTTTAGGTGCACATTTCTTGCATGTAGAAATAGATGTAAGTTTCACATACTAGAGTTTCTGCATGTAATTGCATCCAATATTACTATATGTGATGCATTGAACTTGCTTCTTCTTGATCTTTCCAAATGCATTTTCCTAACATGTTTCTAAGGAAAGATCTCTAATGCCCATTTTTGTATCAATAATGCTTAGCCATGCCCTTTTCATAATAATTGGAAAGTCCCCTTTGTAGGTCTCAACCTTGATTACTAGGAAATTGGCAGGATAAGACCACCTGCAGACAATGGTTACAATGTCTTTGACCAATTCGTGACTGAGACTAAAACATATTCAGTTTAAAAGAACTTGGTCTAAATGTGCCAAGAGAATTAGTTACTAATTGTAGAAAATCATGGCCTATGGAATGTTGATGTGTAGAAACATCAAATGCAAAAATTCATCCATCAACAATAGCAACAGCTAGTAAGGGTGAACATTGAGCTTAGGAGATTGGTAGTTGAGAATAAAAATCTCTCCATGGAGGAAGTCCATGCCTTATGCTAAAAATCTACGATTGAAATTTTCACATGGAAGAAAGAGGCTCTCAAATTTGAAAGAGTTAAAGATCACTACAAAGATCAGGATGGCTTATAGAAGGAAGTAAATGAAAAACATATCCAAGTGGCTATGGCAAAAGTCAATGAGGCCCTTTAGCAAGTCCAACAAGGAAGAGAAATGTGGCAACCTATCATTGATGGGATAGATTCCTACAATAAAGTAGAGATCCACATGAAGGAGTTACAGATAGAGGAGATAACTGAATACATGGAGCTTGTCAATTTCTGATATGTAAACCTGGTGATGCTAACCACTAGATAGCCATGATCATGGGATGTACCCATTCTGGCTCACATTGGTGAAGATGCATGGACCATGCATGATCCCAAGAGTAAGGAGGAGAAGATGAAAGAATTATTGGATGCTTTTTATCTTTCACTAGAAGTTGCAGTAGTAGCAGGACAACCACAATAACCTCAACCATCGAGTGTGCCTAAAGTAGGAGAAGGTTCCTTAGAATCTTAGGAGCCTCCACTGCCTAGGAATGTTTAGACATCTTAATCATCTTCATGCCATTAGACGAAAATGTGTTTGTCAAATTTCATTCTAGTATTCAATTTTGTAGTCCTAAATACTAGAAAATTTTGTAATGATTGCATATATGTACACTTGGGCACCTAGTGTTTGTTTATATGTGTTTGTGTTTGTAGTATGTTTATCATTAGTCAATAATCCCATACCTTCCCAAGTTTTTAAGGAACTTAACGATGACTTTTCATTTAGTTGTGGATGTATCATGAACCATGAATTGGCTATGTCAATTGAGCCCCATCAATGCATGATTTGATGTATTGAAGTGGCACCATTGATGTAGTGTTTATTTTTTTTCTATAAATATGTGCTCACTCACTGTGTTTATGAAATGTCTTATCATAGTTGTAGTAGAGCTCTTGTAGTTTTATCATTTGAGAGTTAGAATATTTTTTTGAGTGTCCACAATAGGAGTCAGAAAGTTTATGAATCTTTATTTGAGCATTGGTGTACCTAAGCACACTAGTGTGAATAGTAATAAGGATGAACCTTTTAATCAAACCTTGCAGCACTTGGAATAGATTAATGATTTATTTCTACATTTGCTGTTTCCATTGATTATGTAATTAATTAAGATAAAGTAGAATTTGATTAATTAATTAATTAATTAAGCTAAATAGATTAAGCACATAAGTATGACTGCTTTGAGCATAACATATAACACTTGGTAATCCGAACAGTGCTTAACACTTGGTAACCTAGCAGTGTTGAACCAAGTGAGACCGAATGCTAATGTTAGGATAGTTAGTTATTAATTAGTGATTAGATTAGTTAAATTAGTTCATAAATTAAGTTTCAACTTGTTATTAATCATAGATAAATAAAATATACAATAATAAAAATAATGTATCCAAATTACACTTAACCATATAACTAAGCTTCACAAGTGTAGTTGGGAGGACAACGATCATCATGATTAGATTTCACCTTCTAGAACTAGTGTATGTGGGAACTTAAGGTCCACAAAATCCAACTAGATTACATGTGAACACTTTTAATTCATATGGTTAAATGTAGGGTATACTCGCTGTGCATCATTGCTTTTCTTGAGAGGTGGTAAGTTCTAGGTAGTATACATCTCATGAAAAATCAAGTTTACACTGGAACTTGAATTAAGAAGAGCTTGACATGGTTCATTCCTAGCAACTTGCAAATAGATTAGAGGAATTCTAGGATCAGCTAATTTCTTGGGAAGGTTGCTGGCTTGGATCCAATTAGATATGGAATGAGTGAGCATAAAAGTATGGATTTGGGGTGACATTTGATTTGAAGGGGACCTGATGGAATGGTTTACAAAGGATGAGGTAGGAGTAGGGTGACCAACTACCTGAGTCTATGAGGGCTTGGTAGGGCTGTTGGGAAAAAAATGATATTTTATGAGCATTATATTCTAAAACACTTGGTTGATGAATTAGTTGTAGATTGATGGCTCTGATAGCATTGCATTGCTGTGGTTGGGTTGGGAGTTCATCCTACATGGATAGAGTAGGTGGTAACTACATTAAGGATGGAGAAATAGGTGCAGGAATAGGAGGAGGATAAGGATAGAATGTGGTATCCCTCTTGGAATGTGGAAAATGAGCTCTATAGTATTCAGGAGGATAGTAGTGATGTTGAAAAGGAGAAATATGATTGGAAGAGTCATGTGGAGATAGAGGTTGTTGAACGTAATACCCATATGGTTTTGGTTATCTGTAAGGGTACTGCTACCTTGGCATTGGCATCCCCCATGATTATGGTTGGTGCCACTATTGATATTACTTGAATGGTTGTGGTGGAGTTCCACTTGGATAATATTGTTGTTGCTAGTTGAATTGCTTGGGATTACCTTGAGGATATGGCAATCTTCTAGGTGTTTATCTTTTTGCTAGTTATGGATTTAGAGCGTACATCCTAGACTCTTGTAAGTGTGACATGATGGGGTAACATCCCTTAGGATGTTCATATTAGTAGATGTTACATCCATCATCATCATTTGATTTAGTTTCCACAACTTTCTATACTATAGCAATCTTTTCCTTACCTCTTTGATTGACATGTTTAGCCTCCTTTTGCCTTTTGTGGTCATGATCACTACCTTGTTCTTTTGACTCTTTATAAATTTTTAGGATAGCTTGAACTCTTTTGTTCATAGAGTCCCATAGTTGATCTACCTTAGCTAAAATTTTAGAGGTAAATTTTTGAATCAGCAAGGTTTTCCATTTTACCACCTCTTCAAGTGATGATTCCTCTTCACTATCACAAAATCATACCTTTTGCAAATGGAAGGATCTTGTTGTATTCTTCTACACTTCCATGTTTCCTCAACTCTCCTTTTTCTTTTGCTACCTACTCGATCAACCTTTGAATCTAATGGGCTCTTAGTTCTAACAATTGCTCATAAGCATAGATTCCAAGAGTTCTCCTCATTTTAGAGAAAAGTCCATCTATGATGTGGCAAAGTTGTTCCTATTGAAAGTAACCATGGCTAGGGCATTAGTCTAATAAGGAATAATATTTTCCCATGAGGCATCCAAGGACTCATGTGTTCCTTGCTTTTAACCCTAGATTTTCCTTCTTAGATTGGACACTCGAGAGTACATTTGATACTTTTCATTGAATAGTTTGAGCATCGTACTCCATCTACAGCTTGATTCTAGCTCCAGCAACCAGTACTAGCTTTTTGCTTCTTAATGAGTATCCTAAGAAACAACTTAATCTTTTGCTAGTCATTTTCTATGTTTTGTAAGGCACAGGCATCATGAAAAGCCTAAAGATTATTTTTTGGATCAAAATTATATCCCCCCTAAAACTTTCAGATGTTGTTCATGTTTAGCCTCTTGATCTGGCTATCTTTCACTTGCCTTGTTGGAACTCTCATCACCTCTACAATGTTTAGCATACTTTGGGTAGCTAGCAAAGGCTCATCGTCGCCATGCTCTTGGTTCCTATGATGCCCTCTACCACCCCTTTATTCATGGTGAGGGACCTCTCTTAAATGGTCGTGCCCAAGATCTTAACTTGCTCAATGGTTCCTATGATCACACCCCCTGTGGTTGCATTCAGAGCTAGAAGAAAAAGAAAATAATAATGAAGGTGAAGAGAAAGGAGGACTAGCACCATCATAGTGCTTGCCACCCCCTCTTTGATGGTCATGGCCATGATCATGATCATGCTACTTGTCCACATCCTTGCCATGACTCTCCTCCTTGGATCCCCCTTTCTCATGGGATCCATTTTTCTGAGAACCAGGATTATGAATCATGGGTTACAAGTTCTAGTTTTGACATCCTTCACCAAAGTCAAAGAGAGGAGTCTCTCTGTATGAAAAATCTCTAGAGAAGGATTCTCCACCATCTTTTTGGTATGTTAAGAATTGGAAATCATTAGACCACTTCCCCTTCACAAATTCATAATGCTACTCTAGTTGTTAATCCCTTAGGCATTGTGCATTGGTGAGATGGTAATCCCTAGCATCACTATCCTACACAACATATTCAGCATGAAGCCCTTGGATGCCCAACTGCATAAGATTTTGTTGGAGCATCACAGGAATGGGTTGATCAGGTGACAACACAATATTTTCCTCCATGTCTTGCCACCACAGTAGTTCATCCTAGTGTAAGAAAAAGGTGAAATTGAATACACACTTATTAGGATGAGAAAATACCACTCTATATTGTTGGGGCATCTACTAATTTACTCCATTAGACTTGGGTGGAGAATCACTTTGCGAGAAGAAGACATCTTATATTAGAAGACAAAAAATGCACTATGCTTTATTATAATTGTTGTAGTTATTTTTATGTATGATATGAGTAATCCCTAGCATCGCTATCCTACACAACATATTCAGCATGAAGCCCTTAGATGCCCAATTGCATAAGATTTTGTTGGAGCATCACAGGAATGGGTCGATCAGGTGACAACACAATATTTCCCTCCATGTCTTGCCACCGCAGTAGTTCATCCTAGTGTAAGACAAAGGTGAAATTAAATACATACTTATTAGGATGAGAAAATACCACTCTGTATTGTTGGGGCATTTGCTAATTTACTCCATTAGACTTGGGTGGAGAATCACTTTTGTGAGAAGAAGACATCTTATATTAGAAGAAAAAAAATGCACTATGCTTTCTTATAATTGCTGTAGTTATTTTGATGTATGATATGAGTTTAGGGTTCATTCCAATGATGTTAAATAAATTTTTACTAAGTCCTAGATAACACACATAACAAACTAAAGGTCCTTGACAACAATGCCAATGATGACCAACGAGTATACCCTAGGCCCAACCATACAAATTACAAGCGTTCATGTGCAATCCAGTTGAATTTTGCAAACCTTAAGTTCCTATGTACATTGGTTCTAGAAGGTGAAATATAACTGTGATGATTGTTGTCTTCCCAACTACACTTGTGAGGCTTAGTTATATGGTTAACTGTAATTGGGGCACATGATTTCTATTATTTTATATTTTAGTTGTCTATAATTAATAACAAGTTGAAACTTAATTTATGAACCAATTTAACTAATATAATCACTAATTAATAACTAACTATCCTAACATAAGCATCCAGTCCCACTTTTCGTACACATCCTAAATGCATACAACACTGTTGGGTTACCAAGCATTAAGTAGTCTTGGGATTACCAAGTGTTGTATGTTATGCTTGAAGTAATCATACTTATGTGTTTAATCTATTTAGCTTAATTAATTAATTAATTACATTCTAGTCTATCTTAATTAATTACATAATTAATGAAAATAGTAAATTCATAAATAAATCATTAATCTATTCCAAGTGCTGCAAGGTTTGATCAAAAGGCTCATCTTTATTGTCATCCACACTAGTGTGCTCAGGTACATCAGTGCTCGAAGAAAGATCTGTACACTTTTTGACTCCTACTGCAAGCACTTAGAAAAATATTCTAACTCTCAAATGACAAAACTATAAGAGCTCTACTAAAACTATGATAAGACATGCCATAAACATGGCGGGTGAGTGCATATTTATAGGCAAAAACAGATACTACATTGATAGGGCCACGTCAATGCATCAAATCATGTGTTGATGGGGCCTAGTTGATGAGGCCTAGTCGATGGGGCTAGTTGATGCAGCCAATTCATGGTTCATCACTTACTCTCAAGCTATAATCTACCAAAAAAATTTATCTATTCTTCCAAGTAGATTTAAGTCAAAGGTGTTATCCATTGAAGAGACAAAGATCTATCTAGATTAATAGTTGTAAAGCTTCACAATATTTTCTTAGCTATTTGAAATTAGAAAATATTAAGTAATTACTTCTAGAAATAAGGAGCAACTATTTGTGTAAGGTTGAAGTAGAAAGGATAGTAAAAAAAAGTAAACCATCAATATCAAACTTTGATTATGATAAGAAAATTTCCAATTTCACCAAGAATCTTAGAAGGTGAAAAAGAAGGATGGTCAGTAAGAGAAGCAAAAAAAATCTTTTTTTCTTTGCTATTATTGTGGTAAAATAAGTTAAATGATTATAGACTTATAAAGAAGAAGAAATGTGATGAAGTTAGAAGAATCAAGATAGTATGTTTGAATCTAAAAATACTTGATATAGGTTGAAAAAATTGAAAGCTCAGTTATTTGAAATATAAAGTGAATTAGAATATTAAATGAATAGCATAAAGACTAAAAATGATGAGGAAAAATATTTTGCTTACTTTGCTCAAGCTAATAGTGTAATTATTAATTATTACATTGGTAGTACAAATTTATTTTCTTTTAAGATTGATGAGCCACAATATCGGGGCTGCAATATTGGGTCTACGTTATTGGATCCTGCCAAGTGATATCAAACATTTGATATCAGGACCTATCTCATTGCCTATAAATAAGAGGCAGGTGCACTTAGTTTGGCAATTAGTTCTTAGTTCCTTACCCAAACTCTTGCAGTTTCTCCCTCTCAGAGTTAGAATTATTTCTGAGTGCCCAAAGTAGGAGTCATAAAGCAAACAGATCTTTATTCGAGCATTGTGTACCTGAGCATACCTTGTGTCTAGAAATAAAGATGAACTTTGTGATAAACTTTGTAGCATTCAAAATAGCTTATCTGTCACCCTTAATGCTATTTATAGTTCTTTAATGCTTTCATTAGTTAATTAATGTTGCTTTTATTGATTTGTTAATTTTCACAAGTAAGCACACTCAATACGACCACTTTGAGCATGCATGGAACACTTGGTAACCTAGTAACGATTAGCATTTGGTATTCCCAGAAGTGCTACACTAGTTCAGGATGTGTATGGAAAGTGGGAGTGGATGTTGGTGTTGGGACTAGTTAGGACCTAGATGATTAGTTAATTTAAATTGGTCATTCAATTAGTTCACTTCTTCCTTCTTTAGCACCAGGACATAAAACATAAAAAGCATAAAAATAATATACCTCAAGTTTACTTAACCATACAATCGTGCCATATGAGTAAGCTTGGGAAGACAACGATCACCTAATCCATCCTTTGTCTATGAAGGAGCATAAGCACTTAGTCCTTGGAGTTTGACCGGATTATGCATAACACTTGTATTCATATGGTTGAGCATAGGGGTACCTCATTGCTCATCATTGGCATTGTTGCTGAGTACTTTGTTGTTTGTGCGCTAATTAGAACTTAGGAATCTTCCCATCATTGGAACAAACCCTTAGGGTTGGTTATCTTAAAATTATTAGAAAAGAGAAGAGAAAAGTGTCACACATTGAAGAATTAATCATGTCTCCTTCTTCTTATGAGAGTGTTTCACTGCCTAGGTCTGACATAACGAACAATCAGAGGTGTAGTATACATGATGATCCGCCAGTGCCCTAACAGTTTCATGTGGTATATGTTCATCCCGATGAATATATACCAAACTTTACCTTTATCCTCCACCAAGATGAACAACTGCATTGGCATGATTTAGAAGGTAACATAGTGTTACCTTCCTGATCGTTTAGTCCCAAGCATGCTTCTTCGTGCTCTCACATGAATTGGTATGCAAAACTTACAGGTAGAGTATGTTATGCATGAACATGAATTAAGAGAGTATCGATCCATGGAGGCACAACGTTAAAGGGACTTATAACAGGAGAGACATCATAAATCTATGAAGGGGAAGTGGTCTCAGGATGTTCCATATGTCCTAAGTGAAAATGAGGGTGGTGAACCTGCCTTAGGAGGTCTTCCACAAAATTATGTTCCTCTCGTTGACTTCGGTCAAGGGGTTGTGTATTAGAATCTTCACTCAACTATCCATAAGCTGGATTTTGGTATTGATGGACACAAAGGGTCTAAAAAAGGAACATGAATACATGACAAAGAAGAAAATTCTGATTGTAATCGTGATCAAGATTGTGACCACCGAAGAGAAGGTAGCAGGCACCATCATGGTGATGGTCCTCCTTCCTCTTTACCTTCATCATCTCCTTCACCCTCTCCTTCATGATCGAAACATAGTCACAGAAGGAAAGACCCTAAGGATAATGGTAGGAAAAATAGGAATAATAGACAAAATGGTCAGAAAGGAGATGAGGGCATTCTAGAGAAACACACCATGAAAGGAGGGAGAGTAGGGAACAACATAGGCATCATAGATTCCATAGACAACACAATCATGATGAACCCCTAGTTGCTACTCAAAGTATGCTAGATATAACTGAGGCTATTATAATCCCAACAAGGCACCAAAAAGATAGTAGGATCAAAAGATTGGACGTGAACAATATCCCACGATTTGAAGGGGAATACAACGTTGATCCTCAAAATCATTTACAAGCATTTCATGATGCATGTGCCTTGAAAAACATAGAAAATGAGTGGCAAAAACTCAAGTTGTTTCCACAGACACTAATCAAGGAAGCAGAAAGCTATTAGCAGTCCTTAGAATCAGAATCCATTTGCTGATGGAGTACCATGTTAGAACTATTCAATGATAAGTATCAAACGTACTCCTAAGTGTCCAACCTATGAAAGCAAATCCAAGGATGAAAACAAGGAGGATATGAACTCTTGGATGCTGCCATGGGCTAATATTATGCATTATTACATCATTTCCCTAGCCATGGTTACTTGCAGAGGGAACAACTACGCCATCTTGTAGATGGACTTAGGCACGAAACACGAAGAACCCTTGGGACTTATGCCTAAGGAAGACTATCCGAGCTTAGAGCCCATCAAGTACAAAGATTGTTGGAGAAAGTTGCCAAGGAGAAAGGAGAGTTAAGGAAAAGAGAGAGTGCAGAGGAATACAATAGAGATCCTTCCCTTCGAAAGAAGGAAGTTAGATTTTGTGAGGATGAAGAAGAGTCACCACTTAAAGAGATGATGAATACAAAAAATTTGCCCATTGAAAAACTTGCATTAGAAGTATTGGCAAAGGTGGACCAAATGTGGGACTCCCTAAATAATAGATTTCAAACCATTCTCAAAATAGTAGAGGAGTCTATGGAACTAGGTAGTGACTGAGAAAGGAGAAAAAAGAAAGAACAAAGGTAAGGGCAAAGCTGCCATCATTGAAGAGGTTGTGGGTTTGGACACAGATAATGATGGTGAATGTGAGATATGTCAATATGACCATCCTAAGGGATGTAGCCCAATAATCTCACATCTACAGGAGTCTAGGGTGTACTCACTAAACCCACAATTAAACAGATGGCAAACATCCTAAAGGTTACCTTATCCTCAAGGTAGCCCAAGACAGTTCCAACAAACCTTGATGTATTATCCAAGTGGAACTCCACGACAACCAAATGAACAGTATCAACAGTGGCAACACCCATAATCATGGGGAATGCCACCACCACATCAACAATACCCTTACAGTTAACCTAACCTGTATGGATACTACGTGTAGCAGCTAATCTCTCCACGTGACTCTACTAGTCACGTTACTCCTCAATTTCACTACCAAACCCACGAGTACTATAGAACTCCTTCTCCTAGAGGAGAGGTTTCACAAACGTACTATCCTTCTCATCCAACTGCACCTCTTCCACCCTTAGCTCCATTACCACCTAGTCTAGCTCTGCAGGGTGAGCTCCCTACCTAGCCGTAGCAACGTAATGCTACAAGGGATATAAACCCTTAGCCTACTATTGGTTTAGACAACCACATAAAGAAGAGACCTTTCTTTAGAACCAACAGTCCAACTAAGGCCTAGCAACCACAAGCGGAAAATTATCCAAACACCTCACCACCATTCAAATCTTCAGAACTTCCTTCGAATCAAAGACCACACTTAATGCACACGATCATGTTGATTCATGTAATTATCGATTGGATTAAAGTTGGCCATCTTCTTAGGAAATTCTATAATCCTAGATGTCCTCTTATATATTTGTAAATCGTTGGGATTCAGGTTCTGGTGTTAACTTAATCTCATAAGAAATGTATAAAGCCTAGAACGTGCCTCCACTAGAAAAGAGTAACATACGTTTAAAGTTGGCCGACCATTCCATCACTATCCCATTAGGACTAGTGGAGGACATTGTCACCACTATTTTTGGGTGGTCGTATCTAGCTGATTTCCTAATGATTCAAGTCAACAACTATAATGGGGACTTCCCAATCATAATGGGAAGAGCATGGCTAAGCACAATTGACATGCACCTAGGAATACATGATCTTTCCCTAGAAATATCAAAGGAAAATACATTTGAAAAGATTAAGAAGAAGAAAGTTCCATGCATTGCATACAGTGACACAAGGTGTAATTGCATGTAGAAGTCCTGGTTTGTACAAAATTTAACATTGCCTGCATGCAACCAGTGTGCACCAATAACTAACATACAAAGATGCCTGTATGTAGCATCCACAAGATAGGAAGGCACCCAGTGGCTGACAGCTAACCAAGAGAATAATTCAACTATATGCATGGAACCAACTGAGAGCTTGACTTGCACCTACATTGATTGCATAGATACATTAGAGCAAGTCCATCGCCAACTTCCAAGTCCTGACATCGAAAATATAAATTGGGAGAAGTTGGAAATCC
>MNCI01033969.1:822217-836553 GCA_015680685.1 Gnetum montanum | reverse complement strand
TCCAAGAAGGCATTGTATTAGGGCACAAGATTTTACAAACAGGGATAGAAGTAGATCCTAAAAAGATTAAGGTCATCCAAGGAATCACTTGGCAACCTAAAACTATAAAAGACATATGATCATTCCTTGGACATACTGGCTATTATAAATGCTTCATTGAGAAATTTTCAAGGATTGCGAAACCTTTGGTAAAACTAACAAAGAAGGATGTACCTTTTGAATGGACCAAGGAATGTGAGCTAGCCTTCCAAACCTTAAAATAGAAGCTTGTAGAAATGCCCATTCTACACGCTCCTAACTAGTTCAAACCATTCCACATAATGATTGACGTGTCCAACTTTACCTTAGGAGCTATACTTACATAGTTAGATGACCAAAAATGTCCCTATTACATCCACTGTGCAAGTCGAAGTATCGCTGGTGCATAACTCAATTACACCACAACAGAAAAAGAGTTAACAGCTGTGGTGTTTGCACTACAAAAATTTAGGCATTGTGTATTGGGTTGTAAGATATTTGTACACAAGGATCATAGTGCAATTCAGTTGCTAATGAATAAACCAATGGTGAGCCCTCACATCATACGATGACTCGTGATCTTACAAGAGTTTGATCTTACGATGATTGATCGTAAAGGCACTGAGAATATGGTTGCTAATCATTTATCTTGGTTGGGATGGGACAACAAAGAGGATGAATATCCAATTTTTGATTGTTTCCTTGATGAACTCCTCTTTGCAGGTGTGATAAACAATCACTTACCCACTAATACAAATTGGTATAGTAGCATTCTCACTTATCTACTTACACAAGAAACACCACAAGGGTTAGACATTAAAAAGAAACAATAGTTTCTTCACTGAGCCAAATATTTCATGGAACTCAATGGACACCTTTATAAGTTATGTCCCAATGGCTTGGTTCAATGGTGTGTTCCCGATGTAGATCAATTGCGAGTTCTCCAAGACACTCATGAGGGCCCTTATGGGGGTCATTACTCAGAGAGATGAATAGCCATAAAAATCTTGCTTGCAGGATATTATTGACCTACATTGTTCCAGGACGGTCATCATTTCATCCAATCTTGTGAGCACTGCCAACGTGATGGGGGAATGACTGCTAGAATGGAGGGTTCGCAACAATGGATTCAACATTTAGAACCCTTCGACATATGGGAAATTGATTTTATGGGGCCTATTAGATAGATGTCCAATGGAAAAGCCTACATTGTTGCTACTGTTGACTATTTTACAAAGTGGGTAGAAGCAGCTGCTGTTACAGACTGTACATCATCTACCATTGCATGATTTATTCAACAACAAATCGTAAACAGGTTTGGCATGCCTCGTGCACTTATTTCTAAAAATGGTACATATTTTACAAGTTTGAATTTTTGAAATTTAATGCAATAGTTAGGAGTTGAGCACAAATTGACTGCACCATATCATCCTTAAGTGAATGGTCATGTCGAGGTCACCAATAGTGAGATGACAAAAATATTGACACAAACCATTAGCAAGTATAGGCGATATTGGAGCACCAAACTGAATGATGCTCTCTGGGGGCATACTGCTTCACATGGAAACTCCCTATAGGCTACTCTCCCTATGAGTTAGTGTACGGTAAAGTTTCGATGCTTCCTATTCAAGTGGAGCTCCGTACACTATCCATACCATGTGATCTTAACCTTGACCTAAATCTAGCACAAAAAGAATGGTTAATGAACCTTAACTTGCTAGATGAGAATCAACTAGCCACCCTATCATCCAATGAACTGCACAAGGCCTTTAACAAACAATTTCATGACCTAAGGATTAGGAAAGTCAAATACCAACCAGAAGATAAGGCTCTTTATTGGAATCCCACACATGTACCACAATGAACTAAATTTCAAACGCTATGTGAAGGACCTTATATCATTCATGAAACTTTTTCTTTAGGGGCCATGATGATCTACAAACCTGAAAGCCTGAATAAGAAGTTATTGGTCAAGATCCAACAAACCAAACCCTTCCATGAGCCTAAAAAAGCTAGTACTAATACTACCTCTGTTGGTCGATAAACTTGCTCATTATTTCAGATCTCCTCCTTCCAATTCAGTCATGGGGAGATGGCCACCAATGCTAACCATTCTAAGTCCTCAGTTCCTTCACCTTTTTTATTTTACACATTTTTGTTTTATACATTGTTCATCTTTACTTATTTTTGTTTTACACCATTGTTAACATTTTTACTATTTCTTTGTTTAATTTATTCTTATTTTTCACATAATAAATGCTCACGATGGTGGGTTGTATTATAATAAGTGTTGATTGCTAATTTTTGGTTTTTACCTTTGACTTTCAATGTTGATGCTAAGATGTGGTTTCCTTTGATAAAATAGGCAATGAGTCCACGTCACCCAATTATCCATGCAACTCTATGGTCTCTGTTGTTTTGGAAATGTATTGCCCCTTTTCTAAGAAAACTTATTAATGAATTGGTGCCTTAGTACTCTTCGAACCAAGGAAAAATTCAAATGGATGGAAAAGGGTGTAACCTCAAGGGGATTCGATGCATTTGTGTTGGCTATTCTCTTGGGTACTTAGATGTTTTTCATAATTTTTCCACCATCATGCTCTTGAGAGAATATCAGGGAGTTGACTAAATTAAATAAGTCTTTGCATGGTGTGGTTCTCACATTCATAAAAAAAATTTGGTGAGAATTCAAAGCATACCCCTTAGACATAATAAAGAAACATGGGCGACAAGCATTGGTTATGGCACTGGAAAGACATGTTACCCATGCCTGAAGGTTCCCTCTAACTAAGGCCCTTTCTCACTTCCTACTTCTTCTCTTGTTGGGATGGTGGTGGCTCTGTGGACACATTCTTGTTACTTTGGGAAGATGGGTTGGTCAAGTGTGTTGATGTGAGGTCATTGGATGTGGATAGTTGAATCTAGATTTGGATAGAATTTTATTAAGTTACCTTAAGCACATATTACACACAGGACTTTACACAACCTAAATTTTTCGGATTCCATTCCATTCTCTCCTCTCTTTCCATATTGCTTTACATAGTCCACCTCATTGCTAGTTTTATGATGAGTCTATATCTTGGTTGATGCATTATTAGTCTTTAGCAAAACTCTTGTGGGTGAGTTCTTAACCTTTGTTTCCATATGTCAGTTTGAGAGTCCACAGACTCTTTGGTTTATAGGTTTGTCAGGGCATTCAGGGCATGGGACTACTTTGGGGAGGACCCACTGGCATTCCTTTTTGGTGTAATCATTAAGATCGTTCCCTTTAACATTTCTTGTAATTAGCTATTTCTCATTCACCCCATTAATGACATATATTTTTTATTTTGTTTTATTGGCTTCACCATTGTTATTTCTCTTATCCTTCTTGTTCTTTATAGTTTTCCATCCTATTGCTACTGGAGGTTCGCTCTTAGTCGTGGGGGCCCTGTCACAAATTTTTCCATTCCATAATTATCTTACCCCTACACCTTGGGTAGTTATCAGTCATAAACCTCTAACCCTGTATTTTCCATACCCACAACCTAACCAATGTGCTTTATATCAAGGCAAGGTATCAGCTACATTAGGTTTTATATACCCTCGCTAATCTGTGAGTGTGTTGTGTGTGTAGATGGAAATTACACAAACAATGGACTAGGATAAGAGGGAGCACTTAGGATGGACTGGAGCTGGAGCGTTTATGCAAGGAACAAGTTTGGACATGTGGCTATGGATGAACAATAGTGTGCATAGTTTCGACATCGGCAACAATGTGCCTCAGTTTCTCTCTCTCTCTCTCTCTCTCTCTCTCTCTCTCTCTCTCTCTCTTTTCAAGCTATCAAATGAGGGTTTGGATGTCATCTATGTACAATGTTTGCCACAATGGGCATGAACACAAATGCTGTAATATATTTGTTGATCTGTTCCTCAAGCACTCTAAGTCTGCCATCCCATGTCATTTTCATTTGTCAGTCAATCAATAATCCCATGCCTTCCTGATATTTTGTAAGGAACTCAAGGATGAGTTTTCATTCATTCTTGGGGGTATGATGAGCTGCGATATCGGGTCCACGATATCAAATCGCACTAAGTGATATCAGACATCCAATATTGGGACCTATCTTGTTGCTTATAAATAAGATGCGGGCACACTTGGTTTGGCTTTTAGTTCTTAGTCCCTTACCTAAACTCTTGCAGTTTCTTCCTATTAGAGTTAGAATTATGTCTGAGTGCCCGTAGTAGGAGTCATAAAGCAAACAAATTTTTTATTTGAGCATTGTGTACTTGAGCACACCTTGTGTTTGGAAATAGAGACGAACTTTGTGATAAACCTTGTAGCATTCAGAATAGCTTATCTCTCACCCTTAATGTTATTTACAATTCTTTAATGATTTCATTAGTTAATTAATGTTGCTTTTATTGATGTGTACCCAGTAACAATTAGCGTTAAGTAACGATTAGCATTTGGTAATCCCAGGAGTATTACACTGGTTCACGATGTGTACGGAAAGTGGGAGCGGATGCTAGTGTTAGGACTAGTTAGGACCCAGCTAATTAGTTAATTTAAATTAGTTATTCAATTAATTCACTTCTTCCCTCTTTAGCACCAAGACATAAAACATAAAAAGCATAAAAATCATATACCTCAAGTTTACTCAACCATACAATCGTGCCATATGAGTAAGCTTGGGAAGACAACGATCGCCTAACCCATCCTTTGTCTGTGAAGGAGCATAAGCACTTAGTCCTTGGAGTTTGACCGGATTACGCATAATGCTTGTATTCATATGGTTGAGCGTAGGGGTACCTCATTGCTCATCAAAGCTATAATCTAAGATTATGAATTTGATGATGATTTTCAAAGATTTATGTATTCCTAACCCAAGGGTACATGAAGCTCCTAGTTCTTTTAAGACTATAGGTTCAAGTGAAGATGAAGCTAGACCAAGCTCAACAAACATAGATGAGACTAAATATGAGGAATCTGATGATATTGATGTGGAATGGCTAATAGAACAATTGGAAATGGTGGTTAAGATTAATAAAAAAATTAAAAAATAATTTTAGAAATAGATAAGTTATTGAGAGCTATAAGATAATGTTTGAATCCATTGAATAAATGAATTTAAAATTTAAGAGAAAGAAATACTACATCTAAAGAAAGATATGAAAGGTAATAATGTTTAACTTAAATTTACATTAGGTTTGTTTAGTAGGTTTACATGTAGCTCAGAATAGCTTAGGGATATCATCAATAATAGTTGGTTAAGTTAAGATAAAAGGGACCTTGATTATGAGCCTAGTTCATTAACACAATAGTTATTAATAGAAATATTAGCTCCAATTATAAAATCTCAAACACAACATTGATAATAAAAAACTTTGGCTTTACACATATATAAGGAAATTCCTCCCATTTCAAGAATTCCAATCACTAGGTAAAACCCAAAACCATCTGCTGGCTTCTTTCATAATTACTACTTCAAGGATGGAAAATTAGATCATAAAATTAGAAATTGCAGAGTATAGGCCTGACAATAGAAAGCTCTTCGTGTTTAGTTAGATTTAAAGAGCTCATGTAATCTAGAGACATGATTCCTTCACAGTGACTATTCCTAACACATGATTGGTGATAATTCAAAATTTATCATCCTTAAACCCTTTAATGGAGGCAAGGAAATTTTCAATGATAAATGTAAGATAGAGGTAAGAGAATTCATCTCTATTAAAATTCATAATAGTTTTCTTGAAGTTCATAATGTTTATTTTGATAATGGCTTACATTACAATTAATTAAGCTTAGGAAAAATTTTAAAGGAAGGCTATAATATTTATTTTATAAATGAAAAATGCATTCTTGAAAATAAAGAGAAGATTTTAAAGCTTATGTTATAAGAGCAAGAATGATGCTTTATGGTTTGACCTATAGACAGGGCTATCCTCTTTTTAATTGCCTTTCTTTTAATATATTTTAATGTTTTAGTTTTTTCTTTTTAGTTTAGTTTAATTTAATTTGATTTTTAGCATTTTCTATGTTTTTAATATTTTTATAATTTTAGGTATTTTTTTAATTTAGCATATGCATACTAATCCCTTTTTTCCAAATTTTTGAGTTAGTAGGTGTTAGGTATTGGATGAGTTATTGGTACATGGGGTACTACTTTGGTTTGTGATATGCTTTTCTTGGGTACTTTGTATTTTTTTAAATAACACATTTCTATTTTTACTTTTAGTTTTAATTTTTTTTAACTTACGTTTTAGAGGGTCTATTTTGAACCTAAATTTTGTTATTAGATTGGGATAGAGTTAGCTACTAACTTGGGCTTAGAAATAACTATTAGCTTACCCTTAGGAGGTGCACATTACACTAGCACCACGTAATAGCCCATGTTAGAATATTGTTATTAAAATATTTTAGAATAAGAAATATTTTTTATTTTTACTTTTCCTATTATATTACCCCTTTTTGTCTAACCCTACCATATCCTAGCAACCACTCCATGAGAGATCATCCAATTGCATAGATATCATCTAGGAGATAGAACTAGAGAAGGAGATCTTGCCAAATTAGAGAGAAGCTAGTTCTAAACTAGTTCTAAATTTATGTGGTCAACTAGGATCCTAGTAAGACCATAGTTTTAGATCTTATTTTAGATTTTTCTTAGATCTCATCATTGACATGTAGTTTTATCTAGGAATTGGAGTGTGTTTGGAAGATTGTAGTCATATGAAGATCTCTTTCAACAACATTATTATTTTAGGTAGGGTAATTTAATGCTTTGCTCCATTTTTATGGATTTTTGGTACCTTTTCTTCTAGCACATATGATTTTTGGAAAATTTTCTTTATTTAGTAATTATTTATCAAAATGCCTTATTTTCAGGTGTAAATATTTTATCATTATTTTTTGCATTTTAGCATATTTATAAATTACAATTCATGAATGAGACATTAGTCAATTTTTTACTCTTATTTCTATTTAATAAATTGTTTAGCCATAGAAATAGGGTTTTGAGTGGTAATTCATATAAAATAGTGTTGAACAATGAAGGCTCAAAAGAAAATATCCGTTAATTCATTGGTATGGACCATGAGGATACCTTTTCTATCCATTTTGACCTCTATCATTGGTCATCATGATGCATATATAATGTCAATTTTGATGCAACATAAAAATTTAAGTAACGTTTGTAAAATGACCCTCATCGTTTAAGTAATGGGAATTAGTGAAAATAATGAAAAACTCATCTTCTAGGATTTCCCAAAATGCATGAATGACTTTTTAGAAATTTATATTACTTAGAATGATTTGAAGAAGCTTAGAAATCCTTTATGACATTTTTCTATACTTTTCAGACAATCATTTGAAAATACATTTTAGTTGTGGAATTTGTTTGACATTTTAGAACCTTTGTTTTCACAACACCATTGTTAATCCTAGACATATTGGCTTTGCTGAGCAATTTGGATATGTCTTCTCACCATCTAGGGATTCTTTTTATTCATATATTATATTTAATATTGGATTATTTATCTTTAGATTCAAATTTTGGCTTAGCCATGTTAACAATCTTTGCAATGACTATATGATTAGTTAAGTTAGTACTAATAAGATGGATACTTATGTGATTAGTCAAATTGTTAAGTATCATTAATTTAGATTTAAATTTAGTTTGGGTTTAGTGGATGGTGATGAACTTATTTATTTAGTTATTTGCTTTGTATGTTTAATTTGGCTTTGGAATAATAATTTCATTATTTGATATCATCTTTGCATGTATGTATCTTTAGATGCTAACTCTTTATTTATAGCTACCCCTTATGTTTGCTTGTCCAATTACTCAATGCCTTTGACCAATCTCATAAAAAGGTATTTTACTGCTTAATTATCCTACTCATTCTTAGGACTAATTTCCTTTGTGTTTTTATGCCTTTTAGGTGATTTAGTTAGTTGTGATAAGGAAGAATTAGATAGATAAGTTGATTAGATTTCAGTTTTAAATCATTAATAGTTTAGACATTATATTTCTAGTTACTAGATACTTTTATTTTAAGCTATAATGTTCAACTAGGATCTATGTACTATGTATTTTCGGTGAGTATTTGTATTTATATTTTACCTATCTTTGGTGGAGGTCTAACTTAGACCCAAACATCATTATGCAACATTACTATCTACTAGCTTTTGCTAATATTAGAGCACATTTCCTTTTGATTCTTTCATACATTTATGTAAGTTTATGTAATTTATATATTTTTATTTTGTTATAAATTTCCTGCATTATTAATGCTATTCTGGATTGATTTAAAGGATTTCATACTATTTTTCTTCATGAATGGGTTAGGTTTTGTATGCATGGAGCTATTGTCACTATTTTTATAATGTTTTTATCTTTTTCCTTATTGTTTTTATTGTTCTTATGCATTTGTTTTATGGATTTGTAATTCTTTTCATGTTCAATTTTCTTGGAATCCATCATTTTTATTAAGCAACAATTTTTATTTTTTGGTATATTTTATTAACTCTTTAAGTAATATCTTTCTAACCTAAGCTTAGAGCTAAAGGTTTGATAAGTATTCTTAAATTTATAGTGTATGGATATCACTAAGAGAAGTTTCTGAGATCTCAAAGAGGGATAACCCTGTACAACTCGTTAGGGAAGTCTCTTAAAATGGAGGATTTTCAAATAATAGCAAATATTTTATGTTCATTGTTCCCTTATTTAAGTATTAGAGATGCATAGTAGAAGCATGTTTATTTAAAATTTGATTATGTTTAGATAAGTTATTAAGTTAACATTTTTAAAGATATTTTGATTTATGAAACTTTGGGAATTTTATTTATCTATTTACGATGATGTAAAAGATTTTCTTACAACATTTGTATGACTAAGAGAAGTTAGTAAGAGTTCCAATAATTGGGTGTGTGTTGTTGCATGACAAACATGTTTTACAATATATCAATTATTTGGATGTTGAGCTAGGTGGTGGCAACCCATTTAAATACTTATTAGTAAGATTAAAATGAATTATTATGATAAGTTTTTAAGTCCATATTATGACATTTTTCAACTTAAGTATTTTATTGCTTGTTTTCAGTTGTAGAGTTAGCACTGATTACATAGGTTTTGAGGATTTAAGCTTTGATAGCTGTTGAACATATCTACATTTTGGTTGAATGAATCTAGAGTGGGAATCATCCATAACTATTTTAACATTAGCTTCCTCTATAGTGAGTTGAATATTAACTATTACATTCCCATTCTAGAATGATGCCATTGCATAATAAAGATGGTATCTCTGAATAATAAGTGGAATAATTATTGTAATAATACTTGAAAGAAAAAGTTGTAATTAAGACTTAGAAGGATACATTATAATAATAGGCATGTGTCTCAAGGTGACATTTGGGGGTTTGACCTAAGATATTTATACCCAAGCATTATAAGTCATATCAACAAGAAGTTGTAGAGTTGGTAAAGATGAGTAACAGGTTCTGGGTGAAGTGGGACAAGAAGAGGACTAGCTATTCCTTCTACTCGATTGTAGGCCTAATCATGGTGGTAGTGTTGGATAGCCTCTAAGGGATAGATGTCAAAGGAAGATAATCCTAAGGAATTCTTAAAGCATGATCTAGATACATTATTCCACATTAATAAAACATTTTTTCCTTCATCATTTTCCCTATTATTTCTTTACACAGAATATCAAATGTAATGTATATTTGACATTTTCCATGTATTTTTCTTACACATAATATTGAATGTAACTTATCTTTGACATTTTTCATGACATTTAGGAATGAGATGTCACATTTGATATCAAAGAAAACTATGACCCAAGGGCTAATTAAAATTAAGGATCAACTATAATCCAAAGATGAACCATGGAGTCATGAGCTAGGAAGAATCATGGATAACCACCAAATGCATCTTACATGCAACCATGTAAGTCAAAAGATATTTCATAATGATTTTAAAAAAGAATATAGTCAAGACCATACATCTACAGGAGAACCATGAATGTGTATCATGTCCAAGATAGATCCCACTAATCAAAAAGATTCTTTCATGAATGTCAACTACTAAAGAATGTTTGATTATGCCTCATCAAGATTCATAAACTGTAAGAGACATTGGTAAGACAAGAATATACTAGTCTAGGAGACTCTTATCAATCTTGTAGTAATTAATTAATGTTATTTTAAGTTTCTTTCTAGGCTAGTAACCATGAATTAAGTCGATCTTATCTTGTTTGAAACTTATTGTTCCTAAATACTTAACCTATAACTTGGTGTTATCTATCCTTACCTAACACATGTAAATACATTGATAAGTTTAAAGATGTCAACCTAGAAAAAGGATTATCTTATTCCTACTTAACCAATAAGGGTTATTAGCATGAGACCTAATGAGTCATGAATTTGCTAGCTGTGATATCGTAGCCGTGATATCGCAGCTGTGATATCACAGTTGACGCGATATCACAGCTGTGATATCACAATCGACGTGATATTGCGACCTACCTCAATTTCTATAAATAAGAGGCGGCTTTCCTTGTTCTAGCAATTATTTTTTAGTTCCTTAGCTAAACTCTTGCAGTATGCCCATAGTGTGGTGATTGTAATTGTATGGCATCCTAATTCGAGTGTGACGTACTTGGACATGCACATGACCGGAAATAAATATCAAGATTACTTCATCATTGCAGCACTCACTTAGCTTAATTATCTACTTAATTTTTATTTATTACTTTCTTAGTTAATCTCTTCTTACCCTAAACTCCTATTAAACGTGGAATGAGTACGGCTCAATTACGAGCATTTAAGTGTGACTACTTGGTAACCCAGTAGCGTACCTAGGATCTGCGCTTGGTAATCCCAGTGGTAGTCGTGCATGAAGTCTAAGATGTGTATGGATGATTGAGGAACAGATGCTCATCACACTTAGGCTAGTTTAGATTCTCTCTCACCCTTTCTCTCTTAGCTTAGTTAATCTTATTTACCATCATACCTAGGACTAGCATTAGCATAGAAACACATCATACACCTCACTCTGGACTAAACCATACATGACAAAGTTAACACTAGTCCAGATGGGAAGATAGCGAACTGCGGCCTAAGGATAATCATCTAGATACCACAACTAGTTCGTGCGGAGTTCAACCGGATCGTGCGTGAAACATTCGTATTCGTATGGTTGAGTGTAGGGGTACCTCGTCACTCATCATTGACGCCATTGTTGAGGACGGTGCTACTTATTTAGATTAGTTATATCATACAAGGTAGCTGTATAGGAATTAACGATATATCTTTTAGGAAGAAATAATTATAAAAAGTCACATATAAATTCACACGCAATTTCACAGCCATGTATCTCTCACAAGACTATGATCCTGCAACCACTAATGAGGCAATTCATTAGAAAACCAATGGAATTGATGATGAAGATGAAGTTTGGAGTACTCAACCTTATGCAGGAGTCCCCTACATTTATGAACACCCCAAAAATACTCAAAGACTCTCATCAATCAACTCTGACACCTCTAGTGAGGATGAGACATCCCATAGAATGAGGAGGCTTGAAAGGCCTAGGACCTTCTCAATAACTAAAAAACACTTACTTAGGGATGATTGGAAGACTTACAAAATTCATAACAAGTTTTATAGTTCCTTCTCTTCCTCTACTCCTTCAACGTTAGATTGTGACATGAATGACTATCTTTCAAGGGATCGGCGTAGAACCAAAAATCGAGCTCACAAAGAAAATCAAGAACGCCAACATCAACAAGGGCAACATCATTCCAAATCACAAACTCACAACCTACTTAGTGATGATGAACCTTTGTTGGCCACTAAGAGCCTAATGCCTATACATGAGGCTGTTTGCAACTTCCATAGGCATCATAAAGAGAGTCGTCTACCCAAGCTCGATTTAAACAACTTCCCTAATTTCTCAAGAGGCTATGACTTAGATCCGCATCAACATTTACAAGCCTTCTACGATGGCTGCAAATGGAACAACATTGATAACGATTGGTAAAAACTCAAGCTCTTCCCTATGACACTCGTTGGCCAAGAAAAAGTATGGTATAGATCATTAAAACCAAATTCAATACAACGTTGGCCAACAATGGTCAAACTCTTTAACGAAAGATATCAAACCTATGCAAGAGTGTCAACCTTGAGGAAACAAATCCAAGAGTGGAAACAAGCGTAACATGAACCCTTGGACATGGCCTTAGAAAGATATTATGCACTGTTAAACAACTTCCTAGGCCATGAGTTCTCCAGGGAAAGGCTAATGTACCATATCATTGATGGGCTTCGTGATGCAACAAGAGAAACCCTAGGGATGTATGCCCAAGGTCAACTATATGACCTACGAATCCATCAAGTCCAAGAGCTTATTAAGCAGGTAGCAAAAGACGAAGGAGAAATGGCTAGATGGGAGAGTGTTGAAAAACATCAATGGGATTAGAATCTTAACTTAATAAAGGTCTATAATCACAAAAAGGAGAGATCAACCTACCACAAGGGGAAAGAACCATCTTTGTCAGTACAACAATCGTTAGAGGAATTCAAGGCAAAGATCAATAAGATGTTGGAATGGACACATAAAAAGTGTGGAGAATATATTGATATCATTGGAGATAGAGTTTTGATAACCTGAGAAACAGGAAAAAGTATCACTAGAAAATCAAGAAGAAGGGATGAAGAACATAAGAGCTCAACTGCCAATCATACGTATGAATGCAATATTTGCTTGTACGATCACCCCAAGGGTTAGTGCCCAATCCTATTACATCTATATGAGCATTGGGGAAGCACGTTACACCCAAAGTTCGTATAGAGATACTGTGTTTGATCATAGTGGCAACAATCCTAGTCATGAGGGATGCCATCCCTAAACTGGAGACACCCTTCGTATCCTCCAAATCCAAATGCTTATCGAGTTCAACATCCTGTTTCTCCAACTAGGTCAACATACTCTATCTCATCGCATTACTATTCTCCTCAATACTATCAGCCCATGTCCTCAACACAACCACCGCCTTGTGTACCTTACACTTCTCCTAAATTTCAACGTTCTCATCCTTTCCCTCCTTCTACATCGCCACCTATTTTTCCTAAAGTGTCTACACCATAGCAACAACCCCCGAATGTTACTTGTGCTACTATTGCCAACAACAGTGAGAGACCTCAGCAACATCAAAGGCATCCCTTCTTTAGAAATGACCCTAGGAAGGGACAACACAATTCCAAGGCCACTGCATCCTCTAACTCGGCACAAGTCCAACATTGTGGTGCACCCTTATTGTCGAACCCAATGCCTCATGTCACTTCATCAGGGCCACCAATTAACACTCCAACAATCATACGACCCAATGAACATAGGCATGGAAGGTAACATCCTAATCCTTGCATACCATTGTACAGTTACAAATATCATAGTGGGTCAAATCTTTACTAGGGAACCACATCTTATAAATTTCCCAACTATGCTTACTATAATCAAGTATGTGAACCCCAATGGGGTAAGTATGACCAAGTCCCAATATTTCGAACATGCAAGGATCCTCATCTTCCATTTATTAATCCTTGTCATCCTCAACCATTTAGTTATGGGGGGTATCCTCCATTCTAAAAATACAGAATTAATAAATGTTTTTCTGTTTCTTTAATTTTTCAACTTTTTGTTTTCTAGTTTTTCACCTTTTAATTTATTTTTTTATCTTTTTGTCTTTTTATATTTTTATGAGTAATCTCATCTACGAATAAGACATGTGGCTCATTGGTTGAGGTGTGTTCTATGTTATTGAGTCTCGAATGATCAATTATTTGGACAGTGAGCCCATTACACCCAGTCATCCATTCTACAAATAAGAGGTTCTGTTTGAGGGTACAGTGATATTCTTGACATTCTTAAAACTTAAAACTAATTTTGTGCTCATTGTACCCAGAATGAAGAAGGATGGACTACGAGGGAATGATTAGGGTGTGACATCAAGGGGACTTGCAGATTCTCTTTGGTGACGTCTGTGAGAGTTATTATGCAATGTGGTTGTACTAAGATCCTCATAGATCTAACGCAAAATGGGAGTAAGAGTAATCAAAAGGCACTTAAAAATCCAATGCTGTTCTAGGGGGTCCCATTGGAAAGACATGCACCCATGCCTGAAGGTTGGTGGCTTCTCTGGATTCAGCAATCGAAAAAAAAATAAAGGAAGTTCCACAAAGCAAAAATCACTCCTCCCTTGAACAAAATGCCAAGTGATCATATGCCTTGTTGTTATGGTACTCTCATAGTTGCTCATTATGGGATGAAACAATG